>CADEPD010003815.1:0-15193 GCA_902829195.1 Fraxinus dipetala | reverse complement strand
AAAAAAAAGGCTAGAAAACCATTTCCCACCAAAATCATGGAAAAATGAATTCCTCAAATTCCAAGAATTGTGCCCGTGTGAGCCAAAATGTGGAAATTCAAATGGTTGGCCAATCAAACATGTCATTTGTGTGGAAATGGAATTTCTTTTCCATTTTCCATAAAAAATCACCTCAATCAAACAGGTCCTTAGTCTTTTAGATTTCTTTCTTCCGCATCTGCTATCTCCACACTTGTACTGAAGGTCTTAAAGCATATACTATAATTTTGTGTTTTGCATTCGGGGATGTGTTTTTTGTAGATTCTTCTTGAGTTTTGACTTGAGCCTCTTACTGCAAGTCTATACAACTTCAACAAATCTATACCATATCTTTATGTGGATCGACTAATCTACACCATATCTAAATCGACGGGGGACTTTATTCACTTTTCCAACAACAATCACAATTAGTATTAAACAATACTAATTGTGTTGACAATATTTGGACTTTTCTCGATTAAAACCCTCGTCACGATCAAGTCAAGAATGTGTTGACAATATTTGAACACAAAGTAATGAGGCTATTGGCTTGGGTTTTGCCATGAGATTGCAGATTTATACTCCAATAAATACTTGAGCCCTGATGCCTTCTCTATTCATGCCACTACCGGAAAACCATAAAAAATAATTTCTCTGATGACCAAACAATGGGCAATAGACAACAGTCTTCAAAAGGGCTAAACAAGAAGATATTTTTATCAGAGTACCCTCCCAGCAAGCACGAAATGTACTCTCGAGTTTGAGGACATCAAAAGGCAAAATTCATCTGTGTCTTAATAAGTTTTGCTAAAGTGAACACCGTAAAGACATGTTTGATATGTATTATTTAACAGAATTGCTCATTGAATATGTACAGTAGAGTAATTCCCCAAGTACATGGGCTATTTTCACATGGGTCTGTAAAATTCTTCTATGTCTTATAAATTTTGCTAAAGTGAACATCATAAAGGCATGTTTGGTATGTATTATTTAACGGAATTGCTCATTGAATATGTACAGGGGAGTAATTCCCCAATTACATGGGCTATTTTCACAATCGCCTTACAGGCCCCTCACTGTAGCACGGGCCCCACCTGTGTTAAAAATTTGAAAAAAATACAACCCTCCTACCCCCATGTGTCTTGCCTGTGAAACTACCCCCGCCCCCCTACTTGTAGCAAAGCTCATGTCCAGTATGACCAAGTCGAACATAGCATATATGTATTGTTCTGATATGAAAGAAGTGAATTTGGGGAATGGTTTGTAGGTCAAATTGTGAATTCGGATCGTGGACTGCTGGAATAGATTATAGATGGAAAAGAGAACTTGCATATGCATCTACTACAATTTTTCCCGTAGTTGCTGGTGAGTGATGTTTGGCTCCTTCAACATGTTTGGTTGTAATTATAATCGGTGTTTTAAAAAGTTTAAAACGTGAATAAACCACGAAGTTAAACTTCAAGCAAAGCTTAAAAATGTGTAAAGTGTAACTAAGTAGCAAGATTAAACTTGACACCCAGACGCACATTTTACAACACTAGTTACAAGTAAGTTACTTTTAAATTATCTGAAGAATATATTCAAATTTACCTTTTTTTACTAGCAAAATTTACATTTTGTAAAAGAAATTTAAACATGTCAAGAATTCACATAATCTACTTTAATAATTTCTCATTCTTGTATGGAGAGCACTAATTCTCCAACATTTAAGCCCGTGCTTTGTTGGTATAATTAAACAAAGGATTTCTAGTATATTTTGATAGGAATTAATAAAATGTTGATTAAAAAGAGTTGTTAATCTCATAAATAAGTGGCAACAGTTAACTTTTTACCAAAATAATAAGCCTCACCAAACAAGAAATTAATTTTTTAATCTTAGATAATAGACTGGAGCATATAGATTTTGTTATTTTGAATTATGAATTGTTGATAAGTGAAGAATAACCATTTTCTCAGTTTGCTGCAACTATTTTAGATCTCTGAAAGATACCTTTTTTTTTCCTTTTCTTTATTCCTTTCTTTGCAGGGGAAAAAAGAACAACTATTTCGATGTGCTTAAATTTCTGTAAAATATGAAATGCCAGAATCTCATTGCTTTTATTATGGTTTAATAAAAACATCCTTAAAAAAACCAAAGAGATTTACATTTTCCCTACAGCAAAATTACAAAATTGCAAAACATCAGACCAGGCTGATAGAATTCCTTTAGGAGAAACAAATGGTTATACTGAATGCAACCTAATTCATGAATTTTCTGCAGTTCTGAGCTTTACACAGACAAGGGACTTTGAATTCTTCCGCCTCGTCCGGATCAAACAAATAATCATACCTGTAATAAAATCAACCAAAAGAAATTGTAAGAAAACTATTTTGCATTAAATAGCAATGAATGCATGTGCACACGAGAAGAGAGACATACGTTAATTCATCGCCAGCAGACACGTTTGTCTTGGCAATAAGAACAATCCGGCTTTCATCGTCACCTACACTCATGATCCTTGCATAGCAGTTGGGCATGCACTGACGAAAAACAAATCGACAACAGTTAAGATTCAAAAAATATAATTTGTGGAATCTCAACTTGGCCACAAAATCGCAAAAGATTTGTTTGTAGATAAAACGACTAGAAACATAGGAACTCTTGATGGAAATCCCTACTATCTAGAAAAGATGAACAGATTCATCTTGATCAAGATTTCTCCTTCCAGATGCCACGTTCTTGGGAATTGAACTGTATTTGTAATGCAAATTAGACCTGTATTGGCAATACTTACTGAATGGTTGATCAATCGTGCAATATTTCCTGCATCTGTGGCATCCACCACAACTTCTTCACTGATTTTGAATAGCTGCGCATGAAATTTTTCCCACTTAAGAAATGAGTCGGGGAGAGGGGAAGGGGGGTGGGGGTTCCAATTTAGTTTCAGAAAGAATCGTCTCACATAGCAGTCTTTGCCCTCTCTTCGATAGCGAGCTTCTCTAAGATCTGCAACACTGCGCCTAACCTGTTCCCCACGATATTCCACAACCTGGCCACAACCAAATAGTCCACTAAGTAGTAACCTCGTGTATATGGACATGCACAAAATTTCTCAAGTGAAAAACTTAGAGGGAAAAGATTTTCTTTCTGAATTTTATATGCCGTCTAAAAAGAAATAGTTACAAGCAATTACCATTTCCCCTTCTAGGATGTTTCTGCGTGCAAAAAGGCCCCATCCATGTATTTCAGATCTACCAAAGCACACCCGATCCTTTTCTGTTCTCTGGAATAAAATGTACAATTAGGAAGTGAGATTCAGCTCCTTAACCAACCATTACCAGTTACCACCCACTGAACATGATTAATAAAATAATACCTGTAAATGGCTCAGTCGTTCTTTGAAGGTAGAGAAGGTCTTAGGCTCCTCTATTTTCTGTTTCAATATGGAAAAAACAAGGATTTTAGTTTTTTCTTTACTTGGGTTACAAACTAAATAAGAATTTGCATAGGATCTCCTGGTCTAACACGTGCAAAAATGAAAACATATTTAACTTTATCGAGAAAAGGAGGGGAAAAAAGAGAAGAATGAAAAGAAGTTTACTCTGTTTGCATTAAAGGTTTGTATTGCACTTATAGAATGATGACGAGGTCCCATAATTTGGTGGGCAATGGCCTCCTCTCTTGTCAGCTGGAAAACAGATGGCACAGGTAAGATGAAAAAGTGATTTAGAGCCACTACTACTATTGAATTTACATTTGCCTGGAAATTATTAAAAATGGAACTGACATGATGTTTATTTGCACTGTTACTTTTTCCAGTAATACATACAAAGAGGTTTTTAAATGCCGTAAATTGGTTTCTAGCGCATACCCTGTTTGATGTTTTGAAGACCCGACACCTTGAAGAGGAGAATGGATCGACCTCATCAAACTCAACTATTGGAGCTTCCTGGTGTTTCAACCAGCTTGATGAAATAAGCCTTGCACCGGTGTGCCTTTGGTTTTGATGAAGGCTTTTAGTCGAGAAAGTTCCTTTGGGAGTCTCTATGATTAGAACTGTATCTGGATTTGGAGCCCTTCACAAAGCACAAATACCAAAATAGTAAGCAACATTAAGTTTCCCTAAAGGGCATAGCTTAGTTTTCAAATGCCCACCAACCCCTTGGAAAAGAAGATACTGAGCATATTTCAGTAGGCTTAAAAGGTTTACAATAAATTTTTTAATGGTCAAAGTTCGAAATAAGTAACTTATTTTGACAGTAAGGCCCAAAAGAGTAAGTTATCCAAACATTTCCGGAAACAATTTTGTTTTTGTGCATCCATGACACTAACTGTAATACCAAATTCCAAGAAGCAATACCTGTGATAGGCACAGTATGAAACCATTTTCGTGATTTGTTTACCATTCTTTTCCAGGCAATGCAACTGCAGTTTGAAAAAAACATTTAAAATAAAGCAATGACCTTAAGTAATACACATGCGCACACTCGTCAGAACCTAGAAGGAGAATATGTAGTTGTCTTCGCTTGTTTTAAGTTGCAAAATTTGGATTAGTGTATATGACCAAGCATCCACTTCGAAACAAAATAAGTTTGTTGACTAACATGAAACTTTGATATAAAATTGAGTGACTAACAGTCTTTTTAACCCTTAGATTTTCAGAGTTTTTAACCCTTAGATTTTCAAACTAGAGGCAGAAGTGATAATACACAACTAAACAAAAATACTAGGCAGCATACTATCAACAGACATGCAAGTCACACAAGAAAATGTTTCAGATATAAAATTGAACAGTGAGAATG
The DNA here is from genome assembly GCA_902829195.1 of Fraxinus dipetala. Lineage (NCBI taxonomy): Eukaryota > Viridiplantae > Streptophyta > Magnoliopsida > Lamiales > Oleaceae > Fraxinus > Fraxinus dipetala. The sequence continues at coordinate 10,393 of CADEPD010003815.1, read as the reverse complement.
AGTTATTGTTACCCGTCATTGACTAAAATGAGGCAGCTCTACAACGCAAACGTTAAGAATATAAATAATAATAAATGAGTCGATGAAATCATCCTCACCTCCATACGATAACCTGCCCTCGATGCACACATTGCATGGTAATAGGTGGAACACTTGCAACACTGTGTGCAGGAGCCATGAATTTGCTTGCAAACTACACAAATCTGAAATTTAAAAGTCAGCACAAAATTCAATTGAACAACGGATAAAGGTATGTTTGATTGCAAGCATGGAACATGAATAGAAAGAAAATAAGTTCTAGGCAATTCTTATTTGTATGAAAATTATAAATTAAATGTGTTTGATTTGCTTAATTTTCAACCTAAAAAATATTGTACTTTTCCATAAAGTTGAGTTTTTGGAAAATGTGAATTGCTTAAAAAATAAAAACCTACCCCCTCCCCCACCCCCTTAAAAAAATGTTTTCCTTGTTTTTGAGAAAAACATGATCACGTGACCAACTTTTGAAATATATTTTCCATGGAACAAAATGACAAACACTCAAAAAGTAGAAACTTGGGTGGAAAAATGACATTTTCCATGAAAAATAAGGTCAATCAAACACACCTTAATATAACATCAATCCAAGGCCGGCTTCCAATAAAAAAATTTATAATATAAACATTATAAAATTGAAATTATTCCATTTTTGAGTCACATGATAACAACGATTATGGGACAACGCTACCTTCACAAAAGAGCTTGAAGGAATTCTCAAGATTCCGAGGGCAGGTTCCATCTTTTCATCACTTGCAAAAGAAACTTCAGGTTGAAACCAGGCACAAGTAACATGAACCCATAGTGGCTTAACATTTGTAGGCTTTAGCGCACCCCCTATATTACACAGCATGAGTTAAAAACTAGTCCAGAGGAATGATAAATTGAGCTAATATTATACTTCAGCAATAATTGGGTATTTTCCGAACTATAAGACATTCACTCCGAATTACAGATTAGTGAATTTTGCAAAGCAACACCAGCACTCAGTTTCAAATAAACTAATCACTGTTCAGTTCAGAGGTTCTTCTCTTTATCAAATGTAGCATCTTGCCTTGCTTTTGTCCTGTAATCTACAATAATCATACGGGAATAAAAAGCACGATTCAGCACGTTTGGAACACAACAAACACAAATCTAATTATCCACACTTTAACCTATACGATAAGAGTATCTCAGTACCAGAATAATTTATCTTGCTTTTCTTTTATTTCCCTTCTAATATTTCCTTTCTAAGCTGAAGCACTTGAAGGTTGCAATTAACTTGCTTCCACCAACTCAAAATTCATCAAAACTTTGACAATATGAAGACAAGGATGTAATACAGCGATGAAGAGAAGGCTGAGGAATACACTATGAAACTGTTCTATTGCAAAAGTAGACAAATAAAGTAGGATCATCAAGACTTATAAGATAGGTAAGTGACAAAATATTCATGCCTTTCACAGAACAGAGGCAGCACTCCCGCTCAATATTAGGTGTCTCACAGGCTCTACAGACCCATGAAGTAAAATCACGAACATGTCTTGCTCCATAGCATTCTTGATGCACGGCTATTTGACATCTGAGAGTAACAACGTAAGATCAGTACTATGTTTGTGGATTTTCCACTATTTATATACAATGTCTAACAAAAACAATTAAAGACATAATTAACTAATTTTTAATTTAGCTTGAAAAATGTTTCAGGATTTGTCCAATAAATAAAGAAAAACCACCTTTAAGGGAAAGGAAGAAACCGGGCAACACAAAAGTTCAGCAATGAAATGTATTCTCACTCTGGTGCTTGTGGATGAACAATTAACCATTTAGTTACTTGATATTAGTAGATGTGAAATGTTATGGAAGCTAAGGGCTAGAGAAAACGTTTGCTACTGGACAATTACAAAATGCTGGATCAGCCTAGATTCCCTCAGTATTGAGAGGCCAGAGGATTACCAACTCACGTGCACTGTAAATATAAAACTTGTCTTTAACTGGAAATGTTTTTGAAGTTCATATTAGATAATACCTATTGCATATAATAATCTTGTTGTAATCCCAATCTTCGACCCATCGACACACTGCACACCTTTCTGTTGTCCACTTGGTACAGACAGGTTCATATTTTTCTATCACATGAAAGAACTGCAAAGTCAGTATATTGCATTCATGCTGCCATAGATGTGGCAACATGGAGCATCTCTCCAAATTTCTAAGTTTCAAGGGTTAGAAAATGACCTTGTAGGAAAGTAAGCAACTTCTGCTTCCGTACTTTGATAGACGGACGCTTAAGGGCTTTGGTAGGAACAACACTACGAGAATGATATTCAGCCATCTCCAGCATCTGTAAGGCCAAAAAATATTTTTAGATGTATACATCTTCCCTCAATACAGAATCACCAAAATTTACAAGAGATACATATATGTATATATATCCATCCCTACACGCTCCAAGATAACAAGTTAAAAGTAATAAAGCAAAAGGTCAGATTCAAGTACAAACCCATTGTTCAAGAGGTATCAAGGAACCTTTTACCCTGACACTAGCCTTCCAGTTTTTGGATTTGGACCCCGTATGTCGTCCCCATTCACTGAGTGGCTGTTTTTCAGTTCCACAATACCCACACTTGCAAACAACTCTGCAACAATGTGGGGGGTATAATAGTTTAAAAAAAAAAACTAGATTATTGATGCCAGCAAATGAAAAACACCCTGAATACTTGTAAATATAGCCAGAAGCCATGGGTGTTAATGCTTACAGATGAAGACTTGGAAAATAAATTCCATCAATGCCAGAGCACACAACAGCAACCTTGTTAGGCAGTACAAAGTTACCGTTCTTTTTGTTATCTCTGTATCAACAAATTGCGTTCTTATTAGATATTTGGAAGTAACACATCAATTTTCTGGCGAATTATAAAATAAACATTTTCAAGCTAAATGAATAAACTACTTACTTAGCTTTAGTCTGTTTGTTATCTGAATCAGATAATTCAAAATTGAACCTTGCTTTGCATTCAGGGCAATAATAATCACTGGTTCCCAGATCCTAGCACAGGGAAACATTTTACGACCAAACAAATTTAATTTATATACTCTACATGGATTTATATGTAGGAATACATATTATGAGTGGAAAAAATGGAGATGGGACATGAGAAGACCTCAAAATCGTTTGTTGAGAATTTGTCACACTCTGCATGGACCCAAACTTTACATCCATTACAGCGCACCTAATTCAATGAAACTTATTATAACAAAAATATTGCAAGTGTAAGAGACATATACTTGAGAAATCAAAAAGAAGGAAAGAAGAAAAGATTGTCCCACCCAAGTCCTGCTATCCAATTGGTTCTTAATCTCTTTGCATATGCCACAATAATGTTTCATTTTTTTCAACTGAAACAGATAACAAGCAATCATTAGTTCACAAAAGTTTCCAACATGGAACAATGTTTAATGATGAATTGGACCACGAAAAAATTTCTAGGCAAGCCAAGTAACAAACCCTTGCACAAGAAGTACACAAACGATTGGTTCCTGCAGGTCGATCATTCAGAATCCTGGACACATTAGGAGGCATGCTCAAGCCACAGGCTTCACATGATTGTGTTCCTGTCTTTCTAAATGTTTCCTGCACAAGGAAATAAATTTAGGGTGTGTTTCGGCCACATTATTTTGGAAAAATGTATTCTGGAATGGTAGATTAATGGAGAATGTGTGGTTGAAAAAGAAGGAAAAGTTATTGATGTGATGGAAAATATTATTTTATTGAAGAATGTGTGGTTAATAATGAGTAAAAAAATGAAAATGAAGATTTTAATGTGTACCAAACAGGAGCTTAATCATTTCCAATACCAAGAAGGATATCCTTTTATTTGCTTTTTCTGAATTTGATGTAAAGGAAAGTCGAAAATGATAAGTTTTCAATAGGTGAAGGAAACTGTAATTCATGTTTCATAAGCAAATCATTGCATAATTTTGTTCACAACTTTCACCGAGAAATATCAGAAAACAATGTAGAAGTTACTGGTAAACCCCTGTTACAAATCCATGTTCCAACAAGAGAAATAAATAAACCTATTAATGACCTGTTTTGGAGAGTTGCAACTTTGATCCTGATTGGAATCAGAAACCTCAACAACTCCTCTTGTAAAAGAATGGAAGTAATCCAAGTTGCCCGCTGCTGCATTAATTTCGACCATCAACATCTCATTGAAGCCACTTTCAGCCAAAAATGCCTCCTCTATAGCAGAGCGGAGATCACTAGGCTTGCTATCATTCAATTCCGTCTGCCCCTGAAACCTGTACCAACCAAGTTTCAACGTGATCCCAACTTCACAAACACATCAAATTTAATAAAAGAACCAAAAAAGAAGAAATAACAGAAAAACTTCAATACGCACCTGTCTACATAGTCTATAAATGGAAATATCTTGCCACGCTTAATCCAAGCATAATCCTGTTCATAACAGGAACAAAACAGAAGCATTTACTCTCATCAAACTTATTTAAGGCCAACATAAAACCTCAGTTAAATGCATTACATTGGGCAAAGAAACTTATGATAGAAAATAGTATGTATTACCCTTTGTGTTCCATTCCCAGAGTAACCAAAAAACATTACACAAACTGCACCAGCAACCCGAAAATTTAAAACTTGCTGGGGAACTTGCTTCTGATTAAGCACAATGGCAGGCCAAGCAGGGCATTGCTTCCCAGTTATTGCCCAAACTATATCACCATCGGCAAAATCCTCGGGTCGGTATAATTTATCAATGCCACTTAAATCTATACCCTCCTCCAACTCATCATCATCCACAAACTGATCGTATAATGTTGTCACCGAACTCAGCGAACTAGAATTCGTCCTAAAGTCAAGACTTTTCAACCCATCGGACCTCAATTCCTCTATCTCATTCTCTGACAATGGAGAGAATCTCCGACATTGGTACCGAATCTTGTCCTCATTTCGTTTCTTAATAGTTGCAACACCACCCGAGATTCTTGGGGTTTTGAAGTTGAATTTATCCTTTTCTTTAATTGGCGTCGATTCCCGGCCGGAAGTCGAGTCTTTTACTGTATTTTTACTCTTTTCTTTCTTCCAATCATCAAGGATTGAATCATTGAATCGAGAAGGAAGCGCCTGAACCCGTCCCCGGGAAGTTCTCACCAGTGGCGGCCGTGCAGGCTCTTTCTGTTTCGGCTCCCGGCTGCTGGGGCAACAAGAAGTCTCCGTATATAATGACGCTTCCTCCGTGGTGGCGGCGGAGGAAGAGACGATTCGCTTAATTCCATAGCTTTTGAACGGAATTATGCCGGCGGCGGCCTCTCCAAGAAGGTGTAAAGGGTAATACCCGTTGGCAGATTTCCGTTTCTTCCTATTCCCCGATGATGACTCATCGTCCTCACCTCCCGAGTCGCCGACTCGGCAACGCTTCAAACTAGGCATTACAGATTTCAAGTTTCTCTTGATGATCATCCTCCTCTCAAGCACCCAATTTCACTCCCTGCGAAACCCTAATTTCTCAATTCAATGATCTCCCAACACCACAGGAAAAACAAAGAAAAAAAAAAAAAAAACCAATACACATGCAAGTCAGAGAAAAAAATTCGGCCCCAAATCAAGAATTGATTTTTAATGCTGGAAAATAACAAATTTTGTTTAAAAGAGAGAAAAAAAATAAGCCAATTTCGATATTCAGAAAAGGGTATGCGAATAGGGATCTCTGTTTCAAGAGCTCTCTTTCTCTCTCTAAAAGCTCTGTGACTCGATGAGAGAGATGGACACACACATAATTGTTTAATATGTAATATGTATATGTGTATGTATATATATTGCAGCCTATGCGGAAGTGTGATACCTTGCATGTGAATATAATAAAAATTAAAGAAAAAATGGGAGTCCAATTTTGGTGCGGAATTTAGTTTTCTTTCGGAAAGATTGATGTATAGATACAAGGGGTGTGTATGTATAGGCAGCGATAGAAGGGTAAATAAGTTGAGAAGAGGAAGGAATATGATAGAAAATGTACATAGCTTAGTGCTAAATTGCACCAAACGTGTTGAGCACCCAATGTAGGCATGGTGGCAATTTACAGACATGGCATTCGAAGCAAAGCATTCTGGTTTTTTAAGGTTGTTCATTATTTTTATTTTTATTTATATTTTTATTTTTATGTTGTTTTTGCAGAGGTTGGCGGGGAGAAAAGTGGGCTCCATGAAACTTGGAAGGAAAAATTGTTACGTATAAATAAATTTTTCTTTAATTTTTCTCTGCAGTTTTATGAAATTTTATGAAAAAGGAAGAACCGAATAGCTCAACCAATAGGAGGGAGGTCTACGAAAGAATTATTTTAGCCGAGGTTGTTTGGATATTACATCGATTGTTTAGGTTGGAATTCTAGAGGCAAAGATGAAGAGATTATGTATTTTAGATTACAAAATTGAAAATTCTACGTAGCATGTACCTTTTGAAAAATGATTTAAGGATTAATTCGGTCATTTGACGGACTTTCTCGGTCGGAAGGTGGGAAAGAAGGCACTGTAGGGGTGATAAAAAGATGGTTTAGTTGTTCAAAGTGCCTTCTCGGTTGGCTGCACGAACGTTTATGGTGGGTGGCAACGGCTGGGGGGACAGGTAGGAGAGGCAGGGAAACTTCTTGATTTGTAGGTGGAGAAGGCGGATCCAGCTTGGCCGGTGGTGGCCCTGACGGATTGTTCATAGACATATCTGAAAGACCCAAAATGGATTGATAAAAAATAATTGAAGTTTGAGGTAGTTGTCTAAGGTTGTGGGCGAATCGCATTGAAACTTTTAGTTTTAAGAAATTCAATACCTTAAATTGGTTTTAACTTCTAATTGCTAGTGTTTTCTTTACCCGATAGCGGGCTATGACAAATGAAAAATAAAAAAGGGGTGACTTGAATTTACGCTGTCATATTCTGGTGGTTGACGAGAGAATGTATTGGAAGTGCAACTTTTCAATACCCCCACAAGTTATTACCACGGGGGAGGGGAGGAGGGCAAATTTGTCTTTATGTGTTCACAAATATCAACTAGGAATTATATTATTTACTCGTTGAGAGAGTGTGTTGACATTCAATTTATACACAGCCACGACATGAATACTATGTCTATAGAAAGAGAGGGGGGTAGCTAGTTGTAGTTTGGTTCGAAATGATTATCTCGTGATATTTAAGATGAAGTTTTTAGTCCTACAATCTCACAAAATCATAAATCGTGTACTTGATTGAATCTCGTATAACAAGTTCAGTTAAGTAATGCATAGCACATACGCCATCCACTAAACGAGAAAGATGAACTTTGTACCGAATATGTTGATGAAGTTATGGGTAGCCCGTTTTTTGCTATTTGGTACATGTAGGAAATGTTGACATGTTCTCTTAATAATTACATTATTATTGGCTTCCAAGGATATATTTTGCTGCAAACACACTTATTAGCAAACTCTTTGCCCTTTGTACAATCAAACCTCATCAAATAATTGAAATTATACAACTAATCATGTATCGTCCAATCAAGTACACCAACCATGTTATTAAGCCCCTGTTATGACAACCGTACTTCTGGAAAAAAATGTTTTGAATAGTGATTTTTAAGAGAATGTGTGATTAAAAAATAAGAAAAAATTTTGAATTTACATGCAAAATATTTTATTATATGAATGTTTGATTGAAATGAGTATGTAAAAAAGAAAGAGTTTGAAAAGTGTGATAGTCAAACATGGGCTAAAGTATGTTTGGTGGATCGATATAGTTAAGGATGAAAAATGTGTATCTTCAGTAAAAAATTATCGAACTCTCAATCTAAAAATTGTTGATTTACCACTTCTCTTCCAGTTTCTCATGCATTGCTCAAAGGGATTTGAATGGCAGAATTCATTAAATTGACATGAAATTACTCTTAAATCTTTAATAAGCAAGCAATATATACACTTTATTTGAACACTTCTACTAAGGAGACTACAGCAACTAAAAAGACACATCTAGCTTCCAAGCATTAAGAACCAGCTTATTGAGTCGACCCCGAGCCTAATCATTTCATCAACAAACCAGCTAATATTACCGTTGATTTCTTTCTTCATATCAAACAGGTCCATCGATGTCTTACTTCATATCATCCGGTGTATTGACTACCTTCCTGCATTTCTTCTCACTCGTTAAGAGTTATATATTTCTTGCAACCATCTACTTAATCCGTCTTTGCAAATCTTCCACGGATTCTGGGTTGGCTATCGGCCAGAGCCTTCCTGCAAGCATACTGAATCAAAAAAACACCATAAGCATAGTCCAAATTTATGATCTACTTTGGGTGAAAGCACGGGTTCATCCATAACTATATAATTTGATGGAAACTACTTACTATTGGAGCATGTTTGCAGTTCTTAAATGTAAAATCTTGATCTTCCTCAGTTTGAGGTCAGATGGTAGCAAAAAGTGTAACAAAAATATTATGTGGAAAAAGCATTAGAACTCACCTTGATTTTCCTGCCGTAATTCCTTTTCGACTTCTTACTCCTGTATCTCGAGAGCTTGTCCTTACGATCTTCAGAAGTGCAACTGCTAATAATTTTAGGTTGCATCGTGAGGTTCATATTACCATTGCCAAGAGTCTGTCATAAAAACTCAGTATCAGTGACTGTCCTATCCTGTCGAAGAGGCCAGAAACATCTAAACATATTTCAGATCAACTTTGTCATGGAACCATTAATTGCGTGGGGCTCATTCACGAACACGTTTACAGAGAACTAATCATTTAAAAGTACTCAAAACTCTCATCAACAAGTTTTCTCTAGCTTTTAGCCCTTTATAATGAGTAACAGAAGATCTTATCTAGATGATATATGATAAATCTACAAGAAGCACAATGCATACTTAATCAAATTTAGTAGTCTCGGAGCATTTGAAAAATGAGTCTACAAACAATAGTAAGAAAAAAGTATAGAGTAATCAAACCTGACCTCTATGTCTCCTTCACTGAATGCTCTTCGCATCCCATAAACAGCCCCATAGTCCATACCCAGGAAATCAAGAAAACTTGGCCTCATTAGAGCCTCATGCATGTGTTCCATCGACTTTAGACAGCTAGAACTAACACTTTTCTGGAACTGACTCTCAGAAAGCAATTTTGCATCAACAATCGGCTTTTCATCCGTCTTTAAAGTAGGGATTTTGATATCCAGGACTTCTGAGAGTGGCGTTTTGTTTGCTTCCTTCTCCAAAAGATCCTTGTTGCATTCATAGAAAACCTCACTGATGAGTAGCCCATTCTCGATTGATGATTCAATATCCGATACCGACATTGCTTGCGGGGAGATGACATCTTCTCCACACGAAATCATTGAAATCACAGCTGACATTGGATCGAGGCCCATCATCAGTTCTTCGATTACTGGTTCAGGGGCCTTGAAGAGATCCCCTTCTCCGCCAAGGATGTAATCCGATATAGTAGATGTCTGAATGAGGTTGCCCTGTATGCCCTCCATTAAGATCAAAATAATTAAAAACTCAGCAGTCTTAATATGATTTATGTATTTTCTTCTACAAGTAATTATATGCATTTTCTTCTACAAGTAATTAAGAGTGTAAATGAAAAATCTTATATCCCTACACATTATTTCTCAAAAAGTAAAGATGTAAATTATGCAAGAAAATGTGTTATTTGAGAGACTAGAGTAAACAACTTTTCTCGGAGGATAAAATGTTGACAGAAAAACATTCCCTTGAGCAAATTCTACATGTTACAAAACTTGGCTTTTTAAAACTTATCACAAAATTCATCTTTCCAATCTAGACAAAAAAAGAAGGTAATGAACATTTGCAACTACACCAGCCACTAAAATTTGTCTACTAAGATATTACTCTAAATTGTCATCAATGATCAATGTGTTCAAAGTATCTAAAGTCGCCATTTTCTATACCAGGTCAAATTTCCATACAGAAAAATCCGCACTTGTATAAAGCTCAATGACTAATAAGCTAATGCTATAAGCTGCCACTAATATCACTTGAAGTAAGCAGGAATCAACCGTTGAGCAAACAAAAAGCCCAAGAGATCAAGATTTTTCTTTCAAGGGAAATATGCTTTTCCAATTGGAAATTCCACAAAGATCTATAGAATAACAACCATAAAGGGGTGGCTAAGCTTTTGCTTTTCTCCCACCTTTCCATCCTAATATCAGTAAGTGCAGAGTGAACCGTTAACAACTTGACAGCACAATGAACAAGCAAAACAATTCTCGATAAATTTGGGGCGATTACATTAACCTATTTTCTCAATTCCGTTTGGCTCAAACAACAAGGCATCAAAAAAACAAAATAAAAAATAAAAGCAAAAGATTATCTTGCAGCC
>CADEPD010003812.1:0-12357 GCA_902829195.1 Fraxinus dipetala | reverse complement strand
AACACAATTTTCCTTGATCTCATTTTTAACCACATATTTCATCGAACCCCAACTTTCCAGTCGCACATTTCATCAACTTTTATCAAAATCTATTAAAAATTTAATTTTTATCTAAACCAAAAGGAGGGCATAATAGCATTTCTATATGGACAAACTAAGCACATCTAGATTCAAGATGTAATAACATTGACAAGCACATCTAGCTTCAAGATGTCATGATATCTGCTCAATCCAAAACCAACAGTTGATAATTCAGTGTAAAATTGAGACTACAAACAGATTTTTTGTAGATATAAAGAAATTTTATATTAAAAACAATTAAAATAATCAAGAAGGCTAGCAGAGGAAATACCACGTCACTTTCGATTCGAACACCACCAAAACCTCTAAATTTGTTTATCTCTTGAAGGTTAAAATATTTTGATGTTTTCGGATTTTCCATTGCAGGAACTAACAAAGCATCAATGAAGTAACATCCAGGCTCCACAGTTATCACCTGTGGTTAAACCATTCAAGATAATTTAGTGTTCAACATCCCTGCATAATTGTCATTCAGAAGCATTTATGTCTTGAGATAAAATGATAAGATGATATGATTTCTAATTATGATTCCAAAGAATTCAAGTATTGAAATGAGACGATAAGGATTGAGTATATTTTCAATTGCTAAAAATTGAAGTCCAATAATGCACAGTTTAAGCCATCGAATACTGTTAAATATTCTGCATTTCCATAGTGCAACCATCATTCAAAATCACAGTGAAGTTCTACTGCATTCAAGTTCCAAGATCAGATGATAAGATAAAGAAGGCCATCATGACTAACAATTTAAGTTTGATTAATAGCATATCTTAGTATTTCCTTCGAATGGGTAATCCCGTAGCTATGAGCTATCTGCTAATGAACAAGCTTGGAAACAGAGAAATATAAATATGGATTTATGCATAAGGTTTATTGTCATGGGAACAAATCTTGAGCTGATTTTAAACCGTATTAGGTTAAGAGCTGACTGGGACCTGAATATTGCTAATTTTTATAATACATATTTCGGGAATACAGAATAAACAAGAAATGCACCTCAACCAAATGACTATGCTATGTAGCAATAAAATATGGGTCTCAATTTTTTCTTATCTTTACGCTATAGAACACTAGAATAATTGCTTCAACGTACCATTCCCTCCAATAGTTCTCTAGCTGTACGCAAAGCCTTCAATCCAGGTTCTTTTGATCTTTCCGCTCCCTAAAATCGGGCATTTTATCTCAGAGTGTAAGAAACAAAGTAAAATTTACTGCAATTTGCAAACGGTCAAAAACATAGTGATAAAATTATCACTAAAACCTGTAGGTAACCCCCAGGATCATGGGTATCGATTCCCAAAAAGTGTCCCAGGCCATGAGGCATGAAAAGAGCACCCAGTCTCTCATGAATCATAGCATCGATATCACTGGTCAAATATCAAAGAACCATGGACAGTTTAGAATTTAGTTTTTTGCCTTTACATGAAGTTGTAAACGATGAAAGTATACCATCGAGAAAATATACATACCCGCAAAGAATACCTCCTTCGTTCAATGACTCAAGGATAGTTTTTTCAGCTAATCTAATAATCAGGGGAAAAGCATAAGCAGCCAGACAAAATAATGAATTTCAGGACATATTTTCTTAATTACGGGGATGCAACATGTACACAGCAGATTCATTATAAAACCCATGCTCCAGAAAGTGTGTAGACACAAAACTAATACAGAATAAACTCTATACCACAGTACAACATTGAACTCATGCAGAACAGAATTTCCCAAAAGAAAAATTAATCTTTCTTCTATGACCCCGACTTTCAATAACTGTCATTTACTTTCACTGAACATTATAGTTATGGGGTCTTACTTATGCATATTAACCCATCCTACTCCAGGCCGCATACTGGATATGACAGCATTGTGGGCACGAAGGACAGCCTGCAAATTTAAAAATCAGCAACACACCAAGTTATAAATGAGACCACAAGGCATTAATCCTTTGATAAGTGCTTGAAAGAAATTGAGCTACTAGAGACGGCCCAACAAGACCTCCTAAACTTGATGCTTGTGAATTCTCCAATTATGGTTACTCGGTTTATAGAATTTGATAATCTATGGTGGTCTTATAACTGACACTGGAATAATAGTCAGCGAAGCATGAACAATGACATTCATAATAAATACAATATTATTATCCCATTCATTCATGAATGTACTAGTGTCTGCATCGCAATATGAGTTAGGGTTTCTTGTGACGGGAAGTACAAACACGGTGCTGTACTGATATAGTATCGTCTTTATAAGATTCCAGAATCTCGCGAGAAACTCAATTCAGACTGAACAAACTTCGAGTTGGAAGCCTTGAAACAAAAATTTACTAGCAGCAGTATGATTTCATTTTTATTGTTTTAGTTGAGACAAACCCTGAGCAATATACATGAGCTGCATTCAACAGAAAAAACACTCACGTTGTATATGAGGGATTGATCCCGAGTAAATGTCCCATTCACCTGCACTTACAATCAGATATCTGTAAGAGAAACTTATTTAATCAAATATAAAAAATGGGACAATACATTTCTTAGCAGTGTAACAAAATATAGGAATCCTTAATAATGAGTTTGATAAATACCAATTAGTTTGAGACCTGAAAGAGACCATTAACATTATTAAACTTAAAAGGAGGAAGCATGAAAGGTAAAAATCATTCAGAATGAAAAAAGAAAAGAATATAATCCAAGAGTTATAGTATGCTAAAGCTTGATTCAACATAATATAGCATATAGTAACTCTTTCTGGAAAAAAGCCAGGTTGACAAATTGTTTTTAAACAGTCAAAAGCTTATTCAGAAGCCACTTGCTGAATGTTGCATAACATGGTGAAGAGAATCACTTCACAAAAATGCTACAATCAAGTTGAAAAGTATTCCAGATACCTAAATAGACACATATGGACCTAATTTAAGCAAATAAAGTTTGAATAGTTGTGTCAAGACTGAAAAATCAATTGAGCATACAAATTTTCTGAAATAAATAAAGCAGAACAATGGTTTATTGCCTGGAGCATGTTATATGGTAGATAAACAAACAATGTGGTACCCCAGCTGTGGACAAGCAGGTCCATGTTATAATGCAGAATGGATCTAAATATGGAATCTCTTTATTTGGGCATTTTTGTGAGCACTATACAAGGTACCATATGTGGTCTTCACATGGAAGCAAATTTGAGAATTAAAACAGTCTCCCCAGGAAAAAAAAAAAAAAATGTTGCTTGTTTACTTGGAATGCAGTTCATGACGCCATTGGCCGATTTAGGGGGGGGACTGGGTCTAGCCCAATTCACTTATTCAAATTTTTAGTGTGTGTGTGTGTGTGTGTGTGTTTTTTTTTTTTTTTTACGTATTAGCATGGCTTAAATTTTTTTCTGGATCTGCCCCTGGTCCTCGCTGGTGACAATTCAAGGAAGAAGAAAAATAATGTTAACTGTAGCCTCCTTTATGCGGGGCTGCAGGGACCATAAATCACTTGTTGCCAACTATGTGAAGTGGCTAAAATATCATGATCTCTAATCTCTTCTGTTCGCTCTATGTTGTCTGACTTGGTGGAGTTTATACAGAAGTGGAGGATAGGGGATTTGGGATACTGAGCTGCAGAGTATCACAGGTTGTCATAGAAGGAAAGAAAATGCAGAGAAAACTGTAAGCATGTTATCGTAGATCTTTCATTGACATTATTTTTGTGATCAAGGCACTAAGTTCTTAAAATGATGTATATGGACATAATAGATTATGCCAGTGACTTCTCAAGTACATGCGTATACCTTCTTGGTGTTTTATTAATGGAAATTTCACATTTTGTAAATTTCACATTTTTTCATGTGTGTGTGTGTATTGCATCAATCTCAGTTGCAAAATCCTGAATTGCAAGAAGAAATTTTTATTGATTGATGGAATATGCATGTGCCTATGAAAAAAGATATACTGGGGCTCACTGGGAAGGAACAAGTTATGTCAGAACCATAAAAATGGTATTCAGCTCCCATGTCGAGCAATGCCATATCTCCATCTTGTAAAGTCTGCAATGAACCATAGGATGTTAAATATAGCTCTTATAATCTGAAGCCTATGAAAATGCTCTCTAGAATAGAAGAATCAACTCTAAAAGACATTAAACCATCCCAACCATGACTGTGTCTATCAGCATATACTAGATTCCTATCTACAACAAATAAGTTGTCTCAAAAGGATAAAGACATAACAAATCATACTTGATATGAAAGCTCATTGAAATATTATGTACAATGTACAGAGATTAGTGTAAAAGTGATTAAAAAATAAGTTAAAAGGCCTCTGGATAAACATTAAAAAAATGCAAGGACAAGTGCTTGATGCAATACAAAGTATCCGTGAAGTATATAATTTCATCTTTTATGTATTATGAGAAAAAAGACATCATGCAACCACAAGCCACAACCAGGCAAGTGTTTCTTATATTTAATGTTCATTAATTGTTTAACTCAAAACCATAATGATCACTCAAACACTGCATGCCTTTGGGGTTGTCCAGTTAATTCAATGTCATTGTAGCCTGAACAATTCTAAGAAAAGAAGGATACTAGAAGGATCTTATTTCCACTGGCCTTTTATTGAATTGGAGAAAGTATGATCTCCCATGCAATTATTTCTCCTCAATTTCTAACTTCATCTCATGTTACATACAATTTTGTCCTCCTTTAATAATGAAAGAAATAGATGGAAATCAAGTAAATGAAATTTTGAATTTTAAGTGAGAAAGAAAAAGAGAGAGCTGTCACTGTGGGAAAGAAACTATTCGCTTGCTATGCATAAATCTGCAAAAGGCAATAACATAATAGTTATCATACCTTGTCATTTGGAGCAGCTGCATGACCATAGTGCAGCACAGCACTGTAGTATGACAGAGAACTATTAACTAATGATTAAAGCAACAAAACTCCTATCTATTTAATAATAATAAGTCACTTTCTAAGAAAACACCAAAATTACACATCGGATGAAAAGCAAGCAAGCAAATCGAACCACACAAATCTTTCCCTTTTAGAAACACAGTGATTGTTGAGATGAATCTGAGACAACCAACATGCAATTTAATCCACCAAAATCATATTAATTCTACTTTAGACCAGCCACTTAAATTTCATTTTTCCATTCCGTTCTAACAGCTACAGGTGATGTGACTGCAAAAAACTTTTCCCTCATACTTTGTAATGCGGGTTTCGTGGAAAATAGAAAAACAAGTGAAGATACCTTAAAATTCTAAATTCAAGGCAAACATTTATTCGAAAAATAAACTCACCTGTCATATGCTAGAGTTGAAAACAAAAGGCAAGGTCATAAGCATTGTGAAAGTAACTTGAATGAAACATGTAGCAAACCTCAAACGTACTATCCAAACAATAAGAAGTTAAATGAAGAAAATCAAACACTGTCTCATGAGAATTCTTCGATTCCTTAATAACACAAGTGGTTTCAGTGGACAGTGAAAACATCATGCACAGCAGGATGCAGAAGAAACAACTCAATTTTCTTGCAGAGGAGCATGGACAAGGATGGATGATCTCAAGTGCAGCGTACAGTGAGAACATTGCCACAACAGGATGCAGGAGAAACAACTCAAGTATACAATTGCAAGTTCATAATTTATAATCCTACAGTCCTTATATTACTTTACTTTCTAGAGAAATAAACCATATTTCTTAATCACCATTTTGCATCTCAACGACACGTATTCGTTCTTCAGCGGCTTTTCTAACAGAAACAAAGTCAAACTGTAGTGAATCCTTACCAAGGGATACAACACCCTAGCAAACTGAGAGTTGCACGATAATTCTGAAAAATATTACACGGGAATTTCGGAAAATAAGTAATTTGGTGGTCTGAACAAATTTGTTCTATATTATACCCATTCCATTTTTGTGAGGTCTAAATCAGAAAAGAAATAAACATACTATAGAAGGAAATTTCTTTGAAGATTAAGAGCTTTCTTTTGAATGATAACTTTCTATGGCATTCTTGGACAATATAGCTCAATGTGCTTATAATGATCGATAATATTATGATATTGTCACTTGTTCTACTTAATTCTAAAATAATCCATCATTCGTGAAGACCCTTTTCTCATATACAAGTATTGCTTAAATCATCAAAAGAAACCTACACTAGCAGGCCTATGTTTTCGCGAAGTAATGAATTGCCTTCCTGCAAATTTCCGCAAACCACACACACACAAAAACAAAAAAACAAAAAACAAAAAAAAAGAGAATAAAAACAAAACAAAAAGGCCAAAAAAACAAACAAAAACACTTGCAAGTGACATTGTTTGAACTCCAGAATTACCCACTCAAAGACAAGATTTCATTTTATGCTTCAAGCTCAGACAACAATGACCAGGGCTATTTCATGCAGGGGGCTGCATTTAGCTACACGTTCCCTTTTTTGCCCCAGAAGCAATTAATGATAAGAGGCCTAAGCACCACACACGATTCGAACTAGGTTACATCAAATGCAAAGAGAAAGTGAAATGTTCAAGACTAGTAATCTATTGCCCCATCTACATCGAGGGATTCTACACATTATGATAATAAGGAACAGAGAGAAGAAAAAAGGCCCAGGGTGCAATAGCAGGGACCTTTAGCCCCTCTAAGTACCCTAAAGCTTCGCTACTTATGACAAAGAAGAGAGACTGGACAAAGAGGACTAGAATTGGTCTACCATTCAATAAATTTGGAATCCCCACATGTACTATAGAAAATTTTAATTATTGATATTTCAACACTCCTTCCATTCCCAGGCCAAAGCTGAACATTGGTGGTTCCAACGTTCAAAGTAATTGTAGAGTCTGAAAAGAGCAGAGTAAGAGAAGGATAAGGAACTTACCTGTTGTCACCAGTAGCACATATACATGTATATGAACAATGCCTACAGCCACCATACATATAGGTGTGATGAAGAAACAAGCTTTCTAACTGATACTCTTTCATGGCCACTTTTGTGTTCCTCATAACCTACTCAAGGCACGGAATAGAAAATCAAAATAATTTTACCTCCACCCATAACAAAAAGAATGTATGCATACAAACATGAGAACCATACCTAAAAGGAAGGAAAACTACATCCTACTTTAAGATTTTTACACAGGAAGGTGATATTGATAAGAACAAATGAGTGGAACAAAGATAAGAAAACGAGAAGAAAAGGTAACTTAAAGGGAAGAAGATGGATATACGACTGCTAGTTGCTCAATCAGGACCCTAGCTTTACATGTTGGATAAGGTAGGTTCATTCCAGTAAAGAGTCTTATACTATCTGGTCTGTCCATTATTCTTCTCTATTGCTCTCAAAACACTGGTGGAAGAATTGAATTATTTGCATACTTAGTCATAAAATTAATAGAAACTTTAAGTTTATTATGCTTTATTCATCCACCCTGCCCATGCCAAGTGATCTAAGAAACTGGATCGTGCGATCTGATTTGTTGATCATTTATGATTTGGAATTGTAATTTGGCAATAAGATGAAATAATGGCATGTACAAGATAATTATGAATTTGTAAAGTACCAACTTGTATGTAAATACGTATAGCAACACCATATTTTATTGTGAACTTACCAGAATAAACTGAAAGTAATGACAATGCTAATATCAACATGTGCCCCTAATTAGTATTACTGGTTCTCGATACACAAATTCCATTGCTATCAAGTATTATTGGTTCTAGATACTCTTTATCCTGGGGAAGGTCTTTTATTTCCCTCTACATCTTTAAGGGATAACAAAATGAAAGAAAGGATTTAGAGGGGAAAACGTCCTAGCCACATCTGAATATAAGCCACCTTTTGAAACACAAGGTATTGTCTTAAGGTCAATTGTTTGTAAGAAAATACAAACCGCAGTATCAACGTACAATGCTCTTTCACACGTGACCTTCAAGAATCCAAATACCAATAAACCGAATGTATCAACAGCGCCAAAATCTACTAAACAAGTTCTACAAGTATAGAAACCCCAATTGTCAATCAATCAATCAAGATGTGATTACTAGTTATGCTAATAATTGGCATGAACTGCAGTTCACATAGATATAAGAAGCCAATGTTCTTTTCTATACAGGCGTAGAAATAGCGAGGACTATGAATCATTAAACTGCAGTTAATCACGATGAATAAGCAGCAACATAGAATCTCTCACCCAACATTCATATATGAGATATCTGGCAGGAGATCTCAATAAAAAAGGCATGAAACTAAATAATTACACAAACAAAGAATGTTAACCTCAACATGAGCTTCGGAGCTTATATCGTTGGCGAACTGAATGAGATTAAGCTCCAGTTCCGACTTTATAACACGGCATTCGGTCAAAATAGGATGCAAAGTATTTAGATCCATCTTAAACTTGTCAATCCCCTATAAATATATAAGCATAAAAATCAATAATCCACCCTTCAAATAGCATCATCTTTGTAACAAAATCTAGAAAAATTGCTGCAAGCAATCCAAGGGCCCAAGTATAGATGAGATAAATGATATAGCATATGAATAAAGAAATATGAGATTTGAAGAAACCCAAACTAATTTAGATGTAGAACGGAATAAAGCAAACATAACCTCTACATACACATTATGACACATAATACAGAAACTTCTGCCATCTCCATACCAGTTAAATGGTTATAATCCCGTTTATTACATTTTCATTAGTAAATGTATCATCATCCCTGTCATCTCTCACTATTTGCATCCAGAAAAAATAAATGATCAGGTCTAAAGCATGCTTTGGTGTTGTTTATAAACGATTTAAATTATAAATTGATAGAAATGAGTGGTTGATAAGTGGGTAGTACTTGTGGGTCCCATGATATGTGAATAAAAAAATGGATTGACCAATTGTAAACACATTATAAACGGTAGCCAAACATGGTCCTAGAAACATTAAAATAAAGTACAGTGATAAAATTCATCAGCTATAGGCTACTGTTTATCCTCAGTATAAACCAATTCTGCCATCTGCCTATGTTCTAATTCTTTAGAGCTACCAGTATACATTTGTTTCTCCCATTTTTCTGATCCTTGAAATATAAAACAAGAACGACGAATATTACTATGACAAATTTGTGTTTACACATAGAAAACATGTTATTCTACAATAACCAAAGATATTTCTTTGATTCTGCTTTCCCGACAAACAATAGAAGGCCATAGATTTACATTTTCAGCAAACAGAAATAATTTATCTGCATGTACATATAAACATGCACACATAAGTGTTTGCCCACTCAAAAGTATATGTGTATGTATTCAATGGTACATTATGTATCAAATATTTTAATTTCTAAAGTTTTTGCCCCTCAAAATCTGTATACCTGATTTCCAAGTTATACAGCAGCCAACAATATCATCAAAATCTAAACGTGGGTATTATAATATCCACTGCAGTACTGATAACACTTCAGACTGCATCGAGAAAATAAGTAGCATCAGAGAAGGGGGATGCGAGAACCTCAAAGTCTGCCGGTTTGGAGTAATTGTTACTATCAGTGTTGAGCCCATGCAGGAGATATAGCAAGGGCTTTCCAGATCCTTGGTATCGCTGATGCAGAACTTTTGTAATCTCATCAGTATAGTGGACTGCACTAATCATGTATCTTTCCTGCAAGAGAAGGGTGCAAAATCAATTGTTATACCCATTATATATTTGGTGCACATTACACTAACTTATGACAATATAATCACCTTGAAGTAGGACAGTGGTTTAATTTCACCCAACCAAACTGCATACTCATTGGGTAATCTCGGAGTAAACAGTATTGATTCCCCACTTGCAATATCCTTCAACCAAAAAAAGTTCAACAAGATGATTGTCCTGTGAATTTCTCTTAATAACCAAAATTGATTCCCTTTTTAAGATAAAGAATTTCGAGAAAGATATGATCTCCCAATCTGAAAATTGAAAATAATCACATAAAGGTTCTTCATTCAGAGGATAATCCATCAAAAACTCCCTACATATTCTTAAAGAGCCTAACCTGACTCAATTTATCAATTACACAAACCAGTGACTTTGAGGAACCAGAATGCTAGCTAATCTATTTCTTGCACAGCTGTAGTTCTCTTATGCCAACGGCTAAGTTCAAAAATGAACCGATAATGCTAGTTGTTAGTCATAAGAAACACCTATGGGCATCACCTGAGCAGAACAAAATGGCCCCTCTATTCTAGTGAGCTAAATGAAATGGCTCTACATTTCAACACATATTTCTATATTGCAAAACAAGAAGTGTGTGATCATCCCTTGGTTTCCAAATATTCAGTATTTGCCACAACCTTTACAAATTTATTTCCTCTTGATCATCAAACATCTATGTGTCATATTACACTGAAATCTAGGAATGAAATACAAAAACATAACATTACTAAAATGAACTTACAAGAGCTCCATAGAATCCAGGTTCTCGCACTCCGAACAAGTAAGCAAAATAACTCTCCTGTCTACAAATCAATGAAACAGCCAATTATCATCCTTCTTAGAGACAATAATCAATTGCAGCAGCTATTTGCAGAAAGCACAACCAAGAACATTAAGTGCTTGTTTGGGAAAACATAAAAAGATGCTATAAAGTTTGAGATCAAATTCTACAATTAATTTTAACCACATTATATAGGACCACAATTACTAACCACTTTCCCTACACTCCTTTCGTGGGACTCACCACTCCTTTTTTTCAAAATCTTTTAGCTCCATCAAATAAGGACTAAGTGTAACGATCCAACCTCTATACCCAAATGATTAAATCATAAGCATTGTTTGCTTTGTAAGAGTCTGAACCCATCTTACCCTTACGGATTCTTATCGCATCTCTCAATATTTAAACTCAAGACCTTTACCTTATGAGATACTTAAATTGAACAATATATATAATATAACGATTTGGACAGAGAGGCAACATCGTCACAAAAAATGCACGTTTTTTGTAACAATCGAGTCTCTATGTCCAAACAGTTACTTACGTATTGTCCACTTTGAAAGTGTCCGAGACTATATTACCCCTCACGAATTTCTGTCTCATCCTTCAAGATTCGAATCCCCGACCTCTACTTTGTAAGTGACTTAAATTGAATTCTGATACCAATTAAACAAAAAACGCGCATTTTTATAACGACCCAAGCTTCTATACCCAAGTTGTTAACTTACATATTAACTACTTTGGAAGAACGTGAGTTCATCTTACTTTTCACATATTTTTATTGCATCCCTTAGGATTCGAATCTAAGGCCTCTGACTTGTGAGAGATTTAAGTTAAATAATGGAACCAATTAGACAAAGCACAGAAGTTCGGGTTGTTACACTAAGTACAATATAATAATGAAAAAGTAAGTGCCAAGCTCTTCACCATGGTTAACAAATTTGCAATTACCAATTTTCCACCACATATAGCTCGAAAAGTGATTTTATATAAATAAAATATACCATAGGCGTTGACAGTATACCAAAAGGAAGGACAGAAATCCAACAACTCGAAATAATAAAAAACAAACTTTTTTTTATGTTTTAGACATTTGCGTACAAATACATTACACCAATAGTTGTCTTGTTCTCATTAACTCAAAATCAAGCATTCGCGAACTAAATGACCTGACATCAGCAAAACTACAATTTAGTTAAGCTATCTTTTGCCACAATAAAATTAGTGGATAGTATAGAGGTTTCTCTCCAACTTCCTCGTATGAAATTTTGTAACCTTCTCCAGAACACATCAAAGCTTAAGACTTTAGACCATTAAACTTCAAGACAATAATACACTTTTAAGGCACATAAAACAGGGGCCTCAAAATAGGAAAATTTTGCATTAACTTTTCACCAATTCCAATCTCAAGACACTGATTCCATACTGCAAACGCAACTTTAAACTATATTCAAAAGCACGCAGCACAAATGGAGTAGTGGATGCATCAAATATAATATCCATTATAAAGAACCTGAAGAGTTCGGTATGATCGGTGCAATGACGCGTTTGCTCTTCACCACCCTAACAAAAGAACGTATTCCGATTTCAATAATTCTATAAACAAATCAAAACTTTTAATCGAATAAAATAAAGAGTAAATGAGAAACCTGGAGAAAGACGAAGCCTTGGAGAGGGCAAGAGGAGGTAGTGAGGTGCTGAATCAGGGATTTAACGAGTTTCTCTCTGTTCTTGACGTGGAGCTCCATAGGGACCTCCGGAGGGGAGAGAGAAGACGCCATTGTAACTGGCTGATGAGTTAAAAATGAGACTCTTCTGCCATTTATTATTAAG
>CADEPD010003810.1:0-23521 GCA_902829195.1 Fraxinus dipetala | reverse complement strand
ATAATTGGATCATAGTTTAAAATAATTTCAATCAAACTTCTAATGTATTCTCCAAACAGACAGATTGAAGAATTGTTGAGTTGTAGGATTTTTTGTTCCATCTAATATCTATTTATGGAGACCCGAATGAGTTTCAATTCATATGCAATAAGAATTCCAAGTCTAAGTCCAAGTCCAATTAGTACATAACGTATTTGATTATGAGTGTAGTCTTAAAACTTCAATTATAAATACAATTTAACTTTTCAAAGCAATTTTAATTGAGTCCAAATCTTTTTTTATTATTTTAACTAAGCTCAAAAATTTTAACTGTTCAACAAAAAATGTTTAAATAGTCACTTTACCAACTTTCAGGACGACAATTTTCGATACAAATTCATGCATGGTATACTTCGCTCACGTTCAAACTCCAAACTCATCGAGATAATTGACCAATTAAATTGATCTCACCAATTTATGAATCAAAAAACTATTAAACCCACGAAAAGATATGCACAACACTATAAGGGATTTAAATAAAATACTCGACAATTAAGTGAAATTTAATTCTTCGCACGGTCATGATATAGAATGTCGGTTCAATCTATTATAAGAATATTAGTGTTATCTTTAATTATTTATACGTTGATGACAAATCACAAACATGAATAGTGAATCCGTCAACACTACTACCTTCCAGTATAAGATGCCAACCTTTATGTATTGTTTGTGAATAAATTATGTCACATCGTGCTTCTCAATATAATCACTCAATTTTTATTCTCGCAAGTGACCATATGAACTTTAATTTTCATGTTCAATATTAAATCAATACGATAAATAAATAAAATCACAATTCATTTATTATAAAATGTTATTTTACCATAATAAAATATACTATATGAGAATACAATTCAACAAAAACTTCTATTGAACTTTTTGTTTTCCAACGTAATTAATATGTCATGTAACAAATTTTGCCAATTGTTTTACATCTTTATCACCCTTTCCTCGCCTCAATGTTCATATTGTGGATATTGTTTGACGAGGATATTATTTCACCTAGTATTTTGTATTTAGAAATGAATGATTCCATGCCTCTTTTGAGGGCAAGGTTCCACAACAAGTAGTGCTTGCCTTTATTTTCAACTTTTTAGAGTACCAGTGATCTTTCACAATTATGGTCCTCGACGTGTGCATATTCTTCTAGGTGGTGGAGGATGTTACATTTAGTTTCTCAAATCCGAAGAGTGATGCAATGCAATTCTCGATTTTGCATCACCCGTTGTGGTTGCTTCATGGGTTTCATGTGGTTTGATCTTTATTGCAAGTGTATAACATCGTTAATAAGTAAAAAATTGAATCAAATAGTCCAAATTATCGTTTTCATGGGAACTATATATTTAAATATTGGTTAAACTATTTCTAACTTCTTTTTTTGAATAAAACAATTAAGATTGATTTTTTATTAACTTAAATATTATAAGTATTAAAAAACTAAAAATATGCGCAAGTAGCAATTGGGTTTTTAATTTATGTGTGACAATTCTTAGTAGTCATCCTCTTGAATCTCGCTTCTCGAGTTCGATTCTTTAAATTGTATATGGTAGAATTTATTAATTTACATCTACCGAGTTCAAATAAATCGTATCTAGTCGAATCAATTCACTATATCTCTACGTGAATAAGAAAAAAGCCTCAAATAACCATATTAAATCACCTTGGAATTCAATTCATGACCGCAACAATAATAAAAGTATATTTCAATATTTTATCCAATTGTTGAATTTTACTATATAGTCTAAATCTATAACTTGCCTCTTGATTTATTACAAATTCACGGTTGAATGAACTAATTGTTAATTACTTCAAAGACAACAAAGAATAGAAGTAAAATCAACCCATGGAAGAATTAAATTCAAGAATTTTGAGAAATGAAATTAAAAGTTCATAATCAAGTTATATTGTTCGTCCTAACAATCAGATTATTTAGATATAATTTTAGAATAAAAGTAAAAGAAAGGAATTAAGTACATCACCGAATTTTAAAAGAAAAAAGGAAGAAAAGTGAATAATCTTGCACCAAGAAACTCCTTATTCCAAGCAAAATCTTCAAAAGCCAATTTCTTGAATCATTTCCCTTCATTCTCACCAATTTTCCCCCTCTAATATTTATTATTATTATTATTTTATTTTAATTGTAACCCCTTTTTTGAGGACATAAGTGAGATCTAAGTATAGGGTGAAAGAATTCACGAGTTATGTTTAAACAATGAGTCAAAACGGATCAAAAGAAGTGAAAGAAAACAAAAAAAAAGATCAACATTACATAGCAAGTAGGCGACCGCAGTGGACCGCGACAAATAGTAGTCAGCCTGAACCACGTTCATCGCGATTGACCGTGGTTCTCCTGAACGTTCTGCAATGTTACATTTTGGTCCCTGAAAAATAATTTTTGTCCTTTCTATCATACTCTCCAATTTTGAAGCCGAAACTTCTAAAGTCTTCCATATTGGTCCCTGAAACTTCCTAATCATCCAAAAATTGGTCTTCTGCCAAGTTTTGAAAAAAGTGAAAATTATCTCCAAGCTTTCTAAAAGTTGATTTTTAATCCTAAAACTTACGATTTCTCTTTTGATTGCTCTGTTAATACCTTTTTTTTTTTTTTATCACTTTTGTGCTATCCGATTAATCTTTAATTGCTCCGAACCAATTCTAAATTATCTTAAAGATGTCATTTTTCAGGCCATTGCATTCAAGTTCGAATTTCACATACAATTAATATAATTACATTAAATTAGATAGAAATGCACTCAATTAGCAATAATTTATAAAGTATAATAGCCTGACTTACTTGGACACGGGCTATTAATTGCCCATACGACGATTACTTCACGGAAAGTTGAAAATTTGTGCTCATAACTGTTGATAGTTGGCTCGGCATGCAAGTATTAACTATAAGAGTAATGATACATTTTTAAGTCTCCAGCAACATTTCTCGACATTCCTTTTTTTGTTTCTTGTAAGTATAACTTCCTTCTCTACTAATTTTTATTTTCCACGTTATCCATGGAAAAATTCCAATCTAGCATGAATTTTATTAAACTTTCACATAATCATGGAACATTTTAAGATTATAGTAAATGAAAAAAGTTATTATTGTACCAACCCATTTTGTGAGTCAAGACGAGGTTCTAAAATCGAAATACATTCATACCAATATACTGACAATAGAGACATGCCTTATTTATATACATGAAGAAGTCGAGGAACTGGTATGTATTGTCGATCTTCTTAGTATAAAAAAATAAAATGTATTAGTATTAGGTGAAAAATAAATGAAAGGTAAAATTAATTGAGCAAGTAAACTCATTGATTAATCATGTACATCTATTTCAAAGAAAAGTTATAGCTGAATTTAATGAAAGAAACAAAAAGTATGCTCTTAATTCCTGGTATAATTAATTATCGATCTATGTAATAGTAACAGTGTATTGAAAATATAGATACATACTATTTTTACTCATTTTAGAATATTATTATGCAACTTGCTATTACTACTGTGTCCATATTTGGGCTGCATTTTCCAAAAACTCGTTTTTTTAAAATTTACCTTTAATCACACATTTTTCTACAAAATATTTTTACGCATAAACTAAATTTTTATTTCTTTAATTATATATTTTCTAAAAAATAACTGTTTCAAAATTTATTTTTCCTTAAAAAAATATAAATAAATAAATAAAAGGAAGGAAGAAGGGGGTCAAACAGTGGCTATATATTGGGACCAAGAGACAATGTTGGGACTCCCCTTGTAAAGCCCAAAAGAAAATAAGAAAAAATTAAAAAACGAAAGAGAGCCAGTAGCTTTGCTCCGGAAGGTCGTGTTGGTTCGTCTGTGGGTTTTGCTGCTATTCTAGGGTTTCAAAGATTTGTTTTTCCTTCCTGAATAGCACAAACAATCGTAAGTCTCTCTCCATATAACTTTATATCTTCGTCTTTGATATCTATTGTTTCCATGGTGCCTAGATTTTTGAATTGCAATTAAAAGTTCTCTCCTTTTCCGTGAAGAGATCTGATAAAGTCTTCCCCAAAAACTATTCAGATAAAAAGATGGAAGAAGAACTGGCGGCTGCTGGGAAGAGGCTTCTTCAGCCTCCAGAATCTGTTGATGAACTCCTGTCTTTGCTTGATGTGAGCCCCAACATATATCTTGTCGATTTCTGGATCCACAAACAGTGCTTGGTTTCTTATTTCTGTTAAAAAAAATAGTTTTTGGCCTATTATTACTGTTACAATGTTGTTATGCTTAATTTCTTGTTCTCATTGAATAATTCCAACGGAAACTTAATTCGACAGGAGTTCATTCTGACCAATTGCTTCTTCTATTATCACGCATTGCATCTTCTCTCTCATTATCATTTTTTATTGTAGTACAGTTAATATTTTTCGAAGTAGAGTTTAAGGAATCAACTACTGATATGAAACCCACTCAGTGCTTTGAACTAAATCATAATCATTCGGTGACATGTTAACATAATTGCTGCACGTGTCAATAATATCATGCCTATAAAACTGAAACTGGATTGTTGCTTCTAGTTTTTATCCTTTCAGGACCTATCTCTCAAGTTTGTTTGTACAATTCTGGAACCTGAAAACTTTGGGATATGTAAAACTTGTGACATTCATTTTATCATCAATTTTCTGAACGAGTCTGCTTCCTAGTTTACATACACGCAAGTTTTTTATTTTTGCAAATTATTTATACTGTCCATAAAATTTTCAATTTGGAACATAATGCGGTCAGAATTATTCTCTGCTAGTCTATTAGCTGGTTGACATATTGCAATAATCTTTTCTCCTCTTTTTTCTGCTTCAAGAAAACTGAGGATAATCTCTCAAAAGTGGAGCAGTCACCTGGTAAATCCATGCAAGCTGCTCTCTCTCCATTAATGAAGGCATTGGTTGCGGATGAGCTTCTGAAGCATTCAGATATTGATGTGAAAGTTGCAGTAGCTTCTTGCATAAATGAAATAACTAGAATTACTGCACCAGATGCTCCATATGATGATGAGAGAATGAAGGTGCCGAGAGTTCCACTTGCATTCTCTTTTTCGCCTCTTGATGGGCCTGCATGACACTTCATTTGTTTATAATACAGGATATCTTTCAATTGATTGTGTCATCCTTTGAACATTTATATGACAAATCCAGCAGATCGTATGCTAAGAGGGCCATGATACTGGAAACTGTGTCCAAAGTGAGGTCCTGTGTCATCATGTTGGATCTAGAATGTGATCAAATGATCATTGAGATGTTCCAACATTTCCTTAAAGCCATAAGGTTGGAATTTTTACGAAACTGTGCTTAGTAGTTACAATTCTAACGCAGCTTTTGTCGCCAATATAATGTCCTTATTTTGCTATGTTAGCTATTCTATTATCAAAGCTTATAGTGATTTTTAGTCTTTGTTTTTCCTCTTCGTTTTTGCGAGTGTTATCTGGCTCCAAGTCACTTGCTTTATTATACTATCTTTGTTTTTATCTTGTAAGTATGAGAGATAAGGTAATCACTTTCTTTGTTAGACTATCTTTATATTATGTTTAAAAAAGATCATACATGCGAGAAAGCTTATAATGTACAATTTCTCATTTTCTACATGCCCAGATGAAGAGAAAATAGATCCATTTGATATGAAATCTTTTACAAACAGAATTTGGTGATTTTTTTATTTTTCGTTCATGACTGTAGTGGAGGTTTGGTATCCAAAATATGCATAGAAGGCCTATTTTCTAGCTAAGGGTAATGAAGAGCACATTCAGAAGAAATAAGCAAAATCTATGGCAGTAAAAGAAATCAGAACCCTTGTGAATATTAGTTTTAAGTCTCTTTGTGAGCGTGCCAAGTGGTGGAGATTTTGAAATTTATTCCGTAGATATTAGGAAGCAAGGACACGTTTCTGGTGCCGGCGAGTTAGTGTTTGACATGTTTTGGACATCAACATGCCTTGACAAGTGTTGGAAATGCTAGGTGGTGTGTCAAAATTTATTGGCTGATTTTGTACTGCTGGACGTGCAGTTATCTCTTACAATTAATCGATGGAAAACTACTTGGTTTGTTGCCGGTGGCAGAGTTGGGTTATTCCATTGCCAGTGCAGGAGGGATGGCGTTGGCTGCGTAAGAGGGGGGTTCTAAACCCTAGAAGAGGAAAACACTCTTTCCTTTTTTTAACTTGCCAAACAAGTCCTTTTGTTTTATAAAAAATGGTTTTACATATTAAATGAAATTGACAATGAATAATTTAATTACCTTTTAGCTAATGAATAAAACAACAGGCCAATAAACCAATCTGCTTTTTCAAAACTTCACCTTTTTTAAGCAATAAATTACCATTTAATCCCTAACTTTCCAATGACAATTGTTAGGTCTAGCTGATTGATCTGCAAACCCCCTCCCGAATTTTTGATTTTAATTTTCGCAATAAGATCCAGAGAAAATGATTGAAATCATACCATTCACCAGTTTTAGTGGCCATCATATGGTGATATAAATGGAACTTTATTCCGCCTTCTCCTTTTTAACTAGCTTGGATAGTTTACAATTGTTTGTTGGACTAAAATGTTGGTTTTAAACATGCATTAAAGTTTTCATATTTTTTTGGAAGCGTTCTTATTCTCTGTTTCTGCTACTCATTTTTGTTGTTGATAAACTTCTTGTTAGAAAAAAATATATATTAATTTTATTTTGTGGCTCTCAGTTACTCATCATATGTGTCAAAGGGATAGGGTTTTATTCTCTTTCAACTGCTGACATATTGCTTTTATTAAACGTTCAGAGACTATCATCCGGAAAATATCTTCTCTTCCATGGAGACAATTATGACTCTTGTATTCGAAGAAAGTGAAGATATCTCTCCAGAACTGCTCACCGTCCTTTTGGCCAGTGTGAAAAGTAACAGCGAGGTCAATTTTCCTGGCATTTACTTTAATACTTGTTATCTTTTCTATTTTGTACATTTCTGATGAACATTATGCTTCCAGGAGCTTCTGCCAGTTGCAATAAAATTGGGGGAGAGAGTATTTGAGAAGTGTGGGGCCAAGCTTAAACCTTACCTCACACGAACTGTAAAATCTTTGGGGATTTCTTTGGATGATTATAGTGAGGTTGTCGCTTCTATCTTGAAAGAGGCTGATGGTCCTGTTGGTCATAGCAGCGACAGTACCCATGACGACCAGTTGGTATGTTTCCATATACTTATAATCGATGGTTACCTTCTCCTATGTGGAAATTTTCAGATATTTTGTATCTTTAGACTAAGCAGGAATTACTTGCCTCATTATGCTTCTGGTACCAACATTGCTAAGCTCCTGTAGTTATTGTTACAATGACATCTTCTGTTTCTTTTACATTTCTCAGTCCAGTTTCACATTGTTATTCTTGTCTTGCAAGAATGCGGGTCTTGTTCTTTCTATACCTTCCTTTTCTGAGTTCTATTTACTGAATTCTCCACATTGCTTTATTTCTTTTAATAGTAATAGAAGCCGTATTTTTCTACACCTTATGCTACAACAATTGTGGTGCATTTGCTTCTGTGCTGAAAAGAATGAAATTTATGCGGCAGTTGAATTTGGTTTTTATGGCATTTGCTATAGATTCTGACATCCTAAAACTAGTGTTGTTTTGCAATAGATCTCAGTTTGATGCTTTTGAATAATATATTTTGCTATCATCTTTTACCATTTACATTTGAACTTTTAGTATTTTGTCCTGACTTGGTAAGTTGATGATACAAGGTTATTGAGAAGAAGTCTGCTACTGACCCTTCAGATCAGGTTTTGGCAACCCAGGCAAGTTACTGAATGAATTTATTCCTTTTCAATTTGCTACAATTTCTGCTCCCTTTTGTTGTAATTATGATGCCCATCTGCCAAATTTGCGAATTACATTTTTTTCGTGATTTCCTTGTTGTGCCTTCTTTTACATGTTTGTGATCCGTACTTGTCATACTTCATCTTAGTAATAATAACTTTTCCATTTGAATTCGAGCTTTTAGTATTTTGTCCTGACTTAGTAAGTTGATAATACAAGGTTACTGAGAGGAATTCTGCCAGTGACTCTCCCGATCATGCTCTGGCAACTCAGGCAAGCTACTGAATTATTTTATTCCTTTTCAAATTGCTACAATTTCTGCTCCCTTTTGTTGCAGCAACAATACCTGTCTGCTAAATTTGTGAATTACATTTTTTTCTGTGTGATTTCCTTGCTGTTAACCTTCTTTTTCGTGTTTGTGATCTGTACATTTGTCATACTTCACATCTCAGTAACAATCACTTTACCATTAGAATTCGAGCTTTTAGTATTTTGTCCTGACTTAGTAAGTTGATGATACAAGGTTACTGAGAGGAGTTCTGCTAGTGACTCTCCAGATCTGGCTGTGGCAACTCAGGCAAGCTACTGAATTATTTTATTTCTTTTCAAATTGCTATAATTTCTTTCCCCTTTTGTTGGTAGCTATAATGTCCATCTGCCAAACTTGCGAATAAAAAAATAAAACTGTTTTTTTCATGATTTCCTTGTTGTAAGCCTTCTTTAGCCGTTTGTGTTATTTACACGTCATATTTCTCCATCTCAATAATGATCACTTTCCAGGAATCCAAGTTTTATGCATATTATGTACAAATGAATTTTAAACTTCACCTTCCACATTACTTTTGTTTTATGTTATTCTTCTCTTTTTCCACTCTGAAGAAAAATCATAGGGAAAATAATGATATTCATGGTGAAATTGTTATGATGAATGCTGGTTGCAAGGGACCTAAGCTGCTTCAATCTTTTTCTGTGCCTGTGCTTTATCCCTGCCATCTTATCTTGAAAAGGGTAATGCAGTGATTTTGTAAAATAGCAAGTGTAAATAAATGGGGAAAAAATACCCTAGTTAAGCTGTCAGTTCAACTCTTTTTTCAAATGATGATGATAGCCCTTCTCTAGTTTACTACTGCATTTATTACAGTTCATTTCTCTCCTAATGAATCCAACACACTGAAAGCAATTAGCAGTCGAATTCTGCTTTGCCACCAACCATATGCCATACGTCACCACTCACCACCACCAGCCCTCAAATTTTGTGTCTAAAAATGTCTTACCACCTGAACCGCTGCAGCCAAGGACTCGTCTTAGACCCAAGAGACATCAATAATTTAGTCCGCAGCCTCCAAGATCCCAACAACCATTGGCTGAACAACAGTTACCAGATTTAAACTAATGGAGTTTTCTATTCAATAATCAATCTTGAATTTCTTGGTGGTGAGTGAGATTTGTGTCTATGGGATAAAGTTCACTATGTTCTTAGGATCTTCTTCATTCACCCTGTTGCTTCATCTTCTTTTCTTTAAATAATAACAAAGATGAGCAACAACTTTGATTTGCAGATATCTGAGTAAAATGATGTAAACAAATAAAAGAGATGGAGTGGTTAGAGAATCCAGACTAAGTTAAGGATCTGGCTTAGGAACCTTCAATACAAAATGTGTCAATGGAACAAATTATATGACTTGTACAAGTCACTGGAACAAAATGTACGAGCCTCATATTGAAGGGGAATACAACAATGTTCCAAAACTCTGCTTGTATGGTTCTCATATTATTTTACTCGTCTTTTGCTCCCCTGAAATGCTGTAAATTTATATATCTGATGAGGCAGTAATAATTTAGACCAAAAAGTTCAGATGATTACTTAGATATGCGAACTGAGTATTATTGGTATATAGATCTGTAAATGCTTTGGCTTTGTCCGAACAGGTGGCTAAAGATGTTACAGAAGAGACAAGTTCCAAAGAACAAAATCCCAATGCGAAGAGTTCACACAAGGCAATTGTGAGTAATGGTGTTGGCGAGCTTGGTAATGGAGGAATGCTGACCAGTGCAGATTTTAAGAAGGAAGAAGCCCTTGATGATGGATTGACATCCAAGACCGAATCTGATGATTTGGCTGCTGGAAAACCAATTAGTTCAGAGCCTAAGCCTGAGCAAGCTTCTAAGGAAAG
The DNA here is from genome assembly GCA_902829195.1 of Fraxinus dipetala. Taxonomy (NCBI): domain Eukaryota; kingdom Viridiplantae; phylum Streptophyta; class Magnoliopsida; order Lamiales; family Oleaceae; genus Fraxinus; species Fraxinus dipetala. The sequence continues at coordinate 13,499 of CADEPD010003810.1, read as the reverse complement.
AGGAAGAGAACCTAACTGTTCAAATAATTCAATAGAAACTTCTGATATTGTTGATGGTGAAAAAGAAACGAAGCAAGTGCTGGATCAGCGAGACAGTGAGGACAAGGATTTTCATGCTCCCCCTGGTGGGGCATCTCTTGAGACAGCAAAGTCTTTGGATAAAGTAAAAGAGACGGAGAATGACCTGCCTCCATCAAATGCATCTGAGAGAGAGGCTCTTAATGTTGCGTCTCCATCGCCAACTGCTAAACTTCTTGACGAGAGTCGCCCTAAGAAGGGTGGTCGGAAAAAACAGAAAGAAAACTTGATTAAAGAAAAGAGAGTGTCTGATGATGCTGCTTCTGACAAGGCATTTGATGGGGCAAGTGACTCAGAAGCGAAGAAGAGGAGGCGCTTAGGAAGAAAAGAACCTGCTGAGATTTCTAATGAAAATCAAGTGTTGTCTGAGGAAGATGCAAGCAAAGATGGTGGCCCCACAAGTCATTCAGAGGAAAAATTGCCAAATGAGACAGATAAACCAGTGGGTTCCAATAATAGAAAGGAGGATGGATCCTCATCAAAGAAGGAATATGACATCAAGCGTAAGCGTGGGCATGGACGTGGACGTGTAAAAGCTGGAGTAGAGAAAGATGTGCAGAAATCTTCTGCAAAAGATGATGCCAGGGTAAATCAGATTTTCTGTAAAACATAGTCTTAATTCTCTGCTACTGCTACTTCTCCCGATACGTGTTATTTGTTCATCTAACTGTTTTCTTTTCCGGCTTTTTAAAGCACACGGTTGTTTCCCCGAGGTCTCCTAGAAAATCAACTAAAGATGAAGGCAACCAGGAAGAAACCCCAAGGATGAGTAGCAAGAGAAAGGGTACTCCAAGCACTGACAAAGTAAGTACTTGCAGATTCTTTTGATACAACTCGAATGTTATCTAATGTTGGGCATCGCCATCACATCACATTTTCTGTTTGATTGATGATTGATTTCATTTGCAGTTCTTAATTTTTTCTAGTGTTTTAACTCATAGTGTCACACCTTTGATACCACAGTAGATTAAATTACTTCAGATTTTACAGTTATCTATTACATCTTTTTCCATATACATATAGTAGAAATAAAAAAGTTACATCTTTTTCCATATACATATAGTAGAAATAAAAAAGTTGACATGAAGTTTGTACATTTTTCTCACATTATTTCGATTGTTTTTAATAAATATATAATTTTTTGCGAATTTTATATTCCCAAAATTGCAGAATGTGACTTCCCATGTTTATGATGTGTATCATCCTTCGAGTGTCAGCTACACAAAGTACAAAATATAGGCCATCCCACGTGGCATGTAAGATGGTCTCAAACGGATGATATATTCTCGACCCATTTAGAGCAAATCTTAGGACTTGTAGAGCCAATTAACATGCATTTTGCATGCCTTCACACTAGATTTTAATTTCTTTAATTTTGTTATCTAATTAATTTGTTGTTTATGTTAGGCATCTGGGACTATAGAGTATGGTGAGAATTTGGTTGGTTCAAAAGTTAAAATTTGGTGGCCAAAAGATCGCATGTAAGTGCTTTTCTTACATTTTGTGTTTTATTAAAGTAGTTAATAAGAGGAGCTTCTCTGCTGCCGTTCTTCTCCTACTGCAGCAATATTAAGATGCTTTCAACTGGGCGTTGTCAGGTTGAGGTGTAGTGCCTTTGGTATAGTCAGTGAAAGAATATTATCAGAACATGCATGTGTAAATCTGTCTTAAAAATGTCATTTTTCCTGCTTTCAACTGTCTCCTAGACTTCCTTTAGGTTATTTTATCTATAACTTGATGAATGTGTTCTGCTTGTGATTGGTGATGGCGCTTTATTAATTTCAGGTTTTATGAAGGCTCTGTTGATTCTTTTGATTCTGTCAGAAAGAAGCACAAGGTCAGTGTAATATCCAGGTTCTGCAGTTTAATAGCTTCTATTTGCTTTGCATGTGAAATTTGTTCTAATATATATTGTTGCTTTTATATTATACAGATATTGTACCAAGATGGAGATGAAGAAGTATTATATCTTAAAAATGAGAAGTGGGAATTTGTTGAAGATGGTTCGGTGGTGGATGCAGTAAGTAACTTTTCATTTTTTTACAGTATCTCACACTTCTTGGTTTTCTATATCTTTGCTATCCATTTCTTGGCAGGGGCAACCAGTTGAACGTGCAAGTGCTGATACTCCCTCTGAAATGTAAGTGTTGTGACCGTCGGCTACTTTCTTTAATGATATTTTATTCTCAAGAACTTCATAATGTGCTTAATGGTAATTTAAAAAAACGTATGTATTTGAAAGCACGTCCAGTCTAAAAGAATATCATCATATAAATACCCAGTTTGTTAGATTGTGGACATGACTATTTGCTTGAGTATTGAGATAAAAAGTTGGGTTGATTGTAATTCAAGTTCTTTAATGTGGGAAGTTACATTAGTTAGTGAAAATTACCTGTGTTATTACTCTCGGAGCTGAGTGGCCTGAAATAGCTCTTTCTCCTCCCTTGTTCCTTTCCCATACTACTTCGTTTGTCCCCATACATCAATGAACTATTAACTAGTTTCTTTAAGCACATATGAAGTATTTGTTTTGAACACATACACGTCAATCCATGATATGTCAAATTTATCTGTAACACAGACTAAAAGCTTGAATATCACTTGAAACATGATTATTACTATTATACAAGGTTAGTTTAGGAACTAAACTTCTGAATGCAATAATATTATGATACGAGTGGGAGCAGTATTTAAGAAGTTTTGATTTCCATATTTATGAATTTATCTTCTTGGAGAAAAATGAGAAGTGACATGACAGTTCAGTTGGAAGGCTGCGAGTTATTTGATTTCAGAGGTTGATATTCTGCCTCCTCCTATCAGGAAAACAAAGAAAGCTAAAACAAATCCTGAAGCATCAACTAATGATGGAAAGGCGAAGATTTCTCATAAAAGGTTTGGTATTTTCTAGTCAGTTTTTCATGGTATATGTTACATCTTTTATAGAAGTACAGTGTGTTACAAAATGATTTCTGATGTATCTGCATCCTCCAGTAAACTGAAAAACACCTCAACAACTTCTGGCCGTAAATCTAAGCATGATGCCAAAGCTGACCTTAAGTCCGATGATGACATCTCAAGTTCTGGGGTTAAATCTTTTTATGATTCCCCAAAAGCATCAGGTAAATCTAAAGATGTTGATACAGTGAAGACTTCTGGTCATTCTAAGCAAGACACACGAAAGACTTCCAAGGCTAAGGACAAAAGTCCGGGAAGTTCCCATACTGTTGGTGCTAATGGTAAAGGCAAGACAAAGTCCAGTCCGTCGAAGTTCTTGAAAGAAAGTGATCATGTAAAGGAGAAAACAACCAATACTGGGAAAATGGCAGAAATCAAGAAGGGAAAATCGCAAGATACATCCACATCCCCAGCAAGGGAGACAAAGACTACTGGGAAGAAGCGTCGAAGAGGAGTTTTAACTTGATGGAACCATCTGCGAATTTATTAACTTGATGGAACCATCTGCGAATTTATGTCACATCCGCACTCATAAGCTTCTTGTCTACTGTATAATCTATACACCATCATTGTAGTTTTTCTTAGGGCTGGAAGTTAAATTAGGTGTGCATTTCACAACTTGCATCTAGAGTATTTTATTTTTGTTCTTTCAGTTATTTATGATGCAGGTTTAAGTTGGTCTTGTAGTCATGTTTGATAGATAGAGTTTGTGCTGATAAATATTCTTACATTTCGTTGGTAGGATGTAAAGTGTATTGATGGGAAAATTGCATGAAGGTTTCCCAAATTTTGGTAGCAAATGTTTTTCACTTTTTAATCTCTTTCGTGACAAAAGATAAATTCTCGCGCTGATTGAGTAAGGAGCCATCCTCACGAGTTATTTGAGATTGATGGCTCGTTTGACATGATTTTTGAGACTCGTTTGATAAATTTTATGGAAGTGTTTTTTTTAATTAGAAGAGTTTTTAGAGGAAACTGATTCAATACGATTTTTTTTTAAAGCATTGTTGGAATAGAAAGTTATTTTAAAAATTTGTTTTTGAACGAAAATTAAAGTAGCTTCCCCATAGAGGAAAAGCAAACTATACTTGAGACAATCTCCTTACCAATCAAAACGAACGTTCCATCTACTCCAAAAATATAGGTCGATATAGTATTTTCAAGTTTTTGAGTCCAAGACTAGTAATTATCAATTTTTGATGTATGTTAGGATTTTAGATTTTAAATTTGCGTCACTGACTATAAAATTGTCCCTTAGAATATCGATACAAGTCATTTTTTAATTTTTTTTGCCTCTTAACTAATACTATTTGTATTTTTTTCTCAATAATCAAGTTACCTACTTTTTCAACTATCCAAAATTCATGAGTAATGCTATTTATTAGTTTAAATAGCTATAGATCCTTCATTCATTGTCAGTATTATTCGTTATGGCACAATTCACAAACAAAACAAAAAAGTTTAAACTTTTTTATTCTCAAAATACTATTTTTTTTAATTATTTAATTTCATTTAGGGTGTGTTTGAACTACATTATTTTGAAAAAATGTATTTTGAAATAGTAGACTGATGGAAAATATGTGGTTGAAAAATAAGGAAAAATTATTAATATGATGAAAAATATTATTTTATTGAAAAATGTGTGGTTAAAAATGAGTAGAAGAATATGAATGACTCAAATATGGGCTTAATCTTTTTAAATAAATTGTTTTGCATTTGTAACATTCAAATCACTTGTAAATATCTTGTTATGTTATCACTGTTATAATCACTTGCAGTGTCTCCACCGTCGTTACAACCACCATCACCACTAGCGACCACCTCACCAAGCCCAAGAAACCCCCACCTCCATGGTTGCCACTAGATCAGTGCCGCCATCACTAGAATTTTGAAAGTTACAACCGTGGGCATATTTTCCTTTATTCATTATTCAAGTATAATATTTAATTAATTGAATCCAAACTGTATTGGGCAACGATTAAGAAGGGCCAATTCATCATTATTCGAACTTTATCCTTGAACTGGTGGACTCCAATTTTTTTTTTCAGCTTAAATTTATAATTTTCAAACTTTAATGTGAACTGTCCCTAGATTGCCATGTTAGACAGGTCATAATCGAATTGGCATGTCCGAAGCACGAATATATACTGTACAGCGGTCAGCACATATATGTATTCATACCAACACAAACATGCCCGAATAAAAATAAGAAAAAATTGTAATTGCTGTATCAAATCTTTCATTTAGTAGCAGATTTTGCCCAAACTTTTCATTCATACCACCCATGATACTAAATCTTTCAAAATGTCGCAGCTGAAATTCAAATTGATGGTTTATGTTAGTTTCACCATTAGTTGATCAAATAATTGACATTGACAATAATTTTAACTAATTTTAAAAGATTAAAATGGTAACTTTACATTTTTATAGTAAAATGATCAAAATTAAATAATTGAAATTAAAAACCCATTTCCACATTCTTATCCTCCATCTACCCCACACTTACCCACCCCAAATATGCAAACCTCGAATATGGGAAATCAAAATGTAGGATTTCTTTTTTTTTTTCTTTTATCATTTCCTCTTGATTCTCAAATCCCAAAATTTCTTACTTTTTTGCTCATTTTAATTTTCCAGATTTGGGGTTTGCAGATTTCTCTCTTCTCCCCCTAATTCATCGACTCTCTCTCATTCTTCTCATTCCTTGCCCTAACGATTTCAATGTGTAAACTTTCTCAAGCCGACATCATAAACAACATCATCAACATTAGCTATTGGAGCCCGTGATTTGCCTCCTCAAACTAATGGAATCATCATTTGAAGATAAGAAATAGTTATCTGAGATACATGAATGAACGAACATTCAAGGTAATTTGATTGATTAATTTTACCTGCAAATGGGTCTAATTTTGAACACATACAACCCATTCCTCTCTTGATTTCTTAAGTCCAAGTTAAGGATTTAATAATTGAGATTCAACGATACCAAAACTTGAAGATTTGGGGTTTGCAGATTTGGGATGGGGTGGGGTGGATATGTGTGGAGTGGATAGAAAAGAAGAAGGTGAAAATGAGTTTTTAATTTTAATTATTTGATTTTGGTTATTTTATTATAAAAAAAATGTAAAATTACCGTTTTTACCTTTTAAAATTAGTCAAAATTATGATCAAGATTATTTGGTCAACTAATAGTTAAACTAATAGAAACCATTCATTTGGAATTCTGCTGTTACATTTTGAAAGATTGGTACCATATGCCAACAAATGAAAGGTTTAGACAGAATCTATTACTAAATGAAAAATTTGGTACCATTACTGCAATTACCCCTTATTTTAGCTGCTGTTTGGTGTGCATTTTGTCATCATTTTTAGAAGAAAATTGAGTGTTGCAAACAAAATGACGCCATTTCATCTGACACAAATTTGACTATTAATTGTACCAATTTAAGTCTTTTGATTTTACATTTTCATAATTGCTAATTTCCAATCAACAGTTGTCAAATGGACAAAAATGCACAAAGAACAAAATAAGGGCAAATATCACAAATTAATACCACATGTGTCATACAAGGTGGCCCACTTGATGTGATATAAAAATGCATTTGGGAGGGAAAATGGTGGCCAAACGGACGCGGCTGAATGGATCAAAAGCAGATTGGACGGAATTGAATTAAAAGTAATTTTGAGTAGGCATTCCTGTAAATAAAATCTCCATGAAATAATTGCATACGGCAACCTTTGATGCTTAGATGTTATAATGTAATAATAATAGTAGGGACTTGAGTCATATATTCTATCGTAGTCAAACAACTCGTGCATGAACATTATTTTCAAATTTCAATAGTTAGTGAATCGTCTTTTCAGTGGGGAATTGGAATCCACACTTAAAAGGGAATTTTCATCTTTCATTGGTGTCTTTTCGTTAGGGTTTTGTTAGTTTTATTATGCCCATGTTTGGGTTCACTTTTTTAAAAAGATACAGATCTGTTTTCTATACTGTTTTCAGGTCATTTTCAAATTTTAGTTTTTGAAAACACTAAAAATACGTTTACTTACCAATTTTCAGAAACGAATTTTCGAAAACGAGTTTAAAAGTTACAAAGAAAATTGAAAATGACAAATTTGTTGTTTTGGGTATTTTCAGTTAAAACCAAGCCAAAATTTTCAAAATGTGTTTTGAGTGATTTCAGTTCAACATCACCCCAACCACCACCACCGCCCTCGCCCCGCCGCCTAAGACCGCCAAACCACTGCCAACAACCCCAACACCAAGGTCGTAGTCACCGACCACCACCAACACTACCTAGATCCACCACACCATCATCACCATCATTGACCGCCACAACCACCGTCAACAACTCACCTGCACCACCAACAAAAATCGCCGCTAGATCGAGTGTAGCCACCAACAAAAATCGCCGCCAACACACCTACCTGGGCAACCATCAAAAATCACCTAAAATCCCAACAACACCAAAATAATCCCAAACCATCACTACCACAATTAGTATCAACGTTGATGAAATCCTTGTGCATGACGGCATCAGAGTGCAGTGCATAGTGTTTCTTGCGACTCTACAGCGATGAAGACGTGTGTCTCGTCGGAGAAAAGGTGCGCAGTGTTTCTCGTGGTTGATGAAAACATGTCCCATCAAAGAAAAGTTGTTGTGGCGGAGAAGAGGGGAATATAGACGAGAAAGAGGCGGGGGAGAGAGAGGTGGGGAATAGAGAGACAGAGAAATGAGGGGAAGAATGTAAACGGATTTTGATTGTTTTTATTTTTGAAAACAATTTTTCAAAATGACAAAAAGTACGTGTTTTCAACAATCTTAAAATGGACACTCAAAATAAAAAACCAAAAATGAATTTAAAACTAAAAACTAAAAACTGAAACATGAAAAGAACAACCCCTACATTTTTCTAAAACTCATTTTTAACCACGCATATTTTCATAAAAATAATATTATACGTAAATCTAAAATTTTTCCTTCTTTTTAAACCAAACATTCTCCAAAAAATCACTATTTCATTCTTTTTTTTGGGTCAAAAATTTCATTTTAATGGAACCCAAACATGGGCAATATCTATATAAAAGGAACATGATTATGTTCGCTTGTGGCAGAAATTCTTGGTTTAGAGTCCGTGTCTAGCAATAGAGCTGTCGATATATTCATCAGTGACAAACAATTTTCATTTAGGTTTTTGAAAGAATTTTTGTTCTGCTATTACTATTCTTTCATTCTTTCTTTTGTTTCTTGCGTGATTTGATACCTATTTTTTGTATACCAATGAATGATATTCGAATTACGTTGTGTTGTTTTCTGTGCAAATTTGGGAGACATGGCAGTACCTGTAACAAATGTAGATGGAAGACGACTATTTAGATGTAGCAAATCAAGTAATTCAATTATTACAGCGTGTTGAGGTTTCAACTTTTGACTACAAGCATTTCATGGGTATTGAAAGATGCAGAAAATTCTTCGAATTATTTGTAATTTGTGTTAGAGCTTAGGGATTTTTTGCAGTCCCAAATCTGCAAATGTTTAATATTACTCGTACTCCCAATCTTAGCCCCTTTTAGCTACCATTAAAATTATAGTCTATTTTTCTTTCTCTTTATATCAATCACACATTCTCCAATAATATAATATTACAAGTAAACCCAAAACTTTTTATTCCTTTTTAACCACACATTATTAAAAAAAAAAAACACTTCCAAAAATTGTAATCTCAAATAATGGGAGCCAAACGGGGGCTTAAAGAAGTTGTTGTGGTCTTTATTTACTTTCTATTCCAAATTATATATGTAATTAGGGGGTGCAATGGTCGGCTCGGCCCTAATGCCCACGAACTCAGCTTGTGCTCGTGCTCGTCACGAGCCGAACTCGTGGCTCGTTTATAACAAGCGGAGCTTATGCTCGGCTCATTATTCGAGGGGTGAGCTAAGCTAGCGAGCTCGATTAATTTTCATTTTTTAAATAGATAAACCCTCATTCTTTATTAAGTATTTGGGATCGTCTATTAAAATTTCGAGTAGACGAACTTAAAAATTGTACATGAACAACTTGTTATGTGTACAATTTAAAAATAAATAAATAAAAAACAGTATTATAAATTTTTTTTGATTAATATGGTTAAATTAAATATCATTTACCTGACGACATGCAATTTCGGCATATTTATCTTGCAATTAAAAATAAGTGTCCTCTCCATTCTTTTCGCATATTAATACTTCTAAAATATCTTCTTTTATTCAGCTTCTGACCTCGGACAAAACCCTCTTATCCTTACTAAAAGAAGACTCAGAAACTACAGTTCAAACAAGAGGTGTTAGTAGGTCTTTTGCAATCGCAGTAACCACTACCCATCGTCGTTCGTTCTTTCACTAGAATTCAATTACTTCTTCTAAACTTTTTTTTTAATTATTTTGTTATTAGGCATTTTATGATTAAAATAATCAATTAATTCAGTAGACAAAGCATTTGAACTTGTGTCCGATATTTGATTACATACGATAGACAAACTACTATTAAAGGAACATATTGCATTTTCATAATATCTATACGTGTTAATGCCTTCGAATAAAGTTAATATTTCACCGTCGTCTTCTTCAATATCAGCGGAAGGAGTAGGTGTAGAGGACTCGACTAATATTTCCTTCTGCATATAATTCATAGATTTCACATAAAGTTTGTTCCAAATTTCTATAAGCGATATGTGTATTAAAAGATAAAACTCTTGAAATTTGATCAATTACATATTTAGTACCTGATAATTTGCATCGGGGTCCATGATACATGCTAAAGGAAATAACAAAGACAAGTCTTCCCAATATTTTAATTCCATGGAATATATAATTGTACTAAAATCGGGGTCATTTTCGTATTTATGAAAAGCCATTGCAATTATATAAAGATGTTCAAGTACTATACAACTAGTGGGATAGTAAACTTCAGATAAAATATTTGTAGAGTCATAAAAATTTGTCAATTTTTTTAATTTTTAAAGCTAAAGCCAATCGGATTCATTTAAAATAGTTTCATCATCGTTTCTAATATGTCTATTGTTATAAAATTCCGTTATTAAATATTCAAAATCTTCGTATGATTTTAATAAGTAAGTGGAGTTCCATCTATACTTTACGTCACTAACAAATGTTTTCATATTCGTCACCCCAAATTCGACTTAAAATTCCTCACATGCTTGTTTTCTAGTGATATATACTAGTGCACCTCTAATTCTTTGAATTTCATTCTTAATATGTTTCAAACCGTCCTACACTATTAAATTAAAAATATGGCATACACAACGAATATGAAATAAATAACTACCAAAATTTGGCTATAGTAGTCTACACAATTTATCGATAACTGCCTTATTAACACTAGCGTTATCGAATGTAAATGAAGAAATTTTACTCTCGCAATGATATTCTCCAATAATGTTCATAATAACGTTATATATATTGTTAGCATCGTGAGGAACTCAATAATTTTAAAATAATAAATTTTTTTATCCATACACAAAGTAAGTCTATGTAGTGTGCAATTGTAGCTATATAGCCTATTTTATTAATCCCTTATCATATATTTGAAGTAAAAGATATAACACCCCCCATATTTTTGCACATCGATAATCAATGAAGGAAGTATTCTATTATATCTGAACGAAGAGCGTTTCGACTTACCGTAACGTACTTTGATTGAAGATATTCCTTCACGTACGAGATGAAATGCTGGTTGTCCACTATTGCTTGAACTCAGTAGCGGCAACGAACTTCACTATTCCCGTTCGAGCTTTCTTCTCCAAATATATCCACGTGGAAAGTGGCGAAGAAGTAGAACTGACGCCTGGACTACCAAATTGTAGTTACGTTTGACCGACAGCAAGAAGCCCATGTTTGGTCGCACATGTTTTGTAATAACAGTTGAGGTGGTGGTACCAATGCTTTTTTGCCATGCCAATCGTTGTTGACAGTATTTACATACTTCTTTACACTCTAGGACTCCATCGACCATATGAAACTATTGGAATCAATTTAAAGTGATCCCAACTTGCCAGCTTTTCCCCTTTCGCTACCCTCTTGAATCGAAAATATCTAATTCCTATTTCTCTTTGGGAACATCAACATCATCTAAATCAATTGTATTACTACTTTTATGAGCATCCAAATCTAAAATATTTTCGGGAATGGGTACTTCGTTTAGACCGAAAAAAAATTTATTCTAAAATTGACTTTGTGGCGTCATAGGTGATTCACCTCCGATACCGAACAAGCCCTCAACAAATAAGTGTTGATCCATTTGTGAATTGTAATGAAATGTATAGTAAGTAATTAAGTAAGTAAATAAAGAGTATGTAAAGAAATTAAGAATTGAAAGAAAGTTGACGTGTGGGATTGTAATTGTAAATTTGTAGTGTGATAATTGATATTGAATAATTGGAATTGAAGGTAAAAATGAAAATATAGTAGATTGTAGAATGTGGAAGAGAGTGAGAGTTGTTGGAATGTTGTGTGAAAAAAATTGGAAATGAGTTGGGGCATTATAGAGAAAAAAGAAGGAAAAAAATAAAGTGGCCAAAACGAAAACTTTCATAGTTTAGTGACAGTTGGAAACGGTCACTGAAATTGTTCAGTGTTTTTCCAACAGTGACTGAAACGGTCACTTTTTAAAAAAAGTGACCATTTTGATCATTGTTCATGGCGATCTACTCGCCCATGGGCTAGCTGACCCATTCAGCTTGTGCTCGGGCTTGTCATTTGATGACCTCAAGCTACCCACGAGCCGAGTGGTCGAGCAATGAGCCGCTCGGTCCGTTTGACACCACTAGATGTAATACTACGTATTGAGCCAGAGTTCATTAATTCAACTGAAATTCTATGACCAGAGCTTGAATTTCTTATTCGTTTTCATAGAATATACCAATTAGCTTGTAGCCCACTTTGGTTGAGGGAACTAGGAATTTTTGATAGATATCGAAGTTGTGATCAATGAGGTAGGAAGTTTCTTATATTCTTTACTTTCAACTGGGGATCCTGCCCTTTTATCGCGAATAGATATGACTTTTTCTGATATGTTAGCGAAGTTTGTGCTCTTGAAAACAAAGATTAAGGATCAATGCCTCACGTTTTTGAAGATGTCAAGTTGTATAGCTCCAAAGACTAGTGTAGCTTTGTTCTTCATTGTTGATTCCCTTATGATGATCTCGTTGACCGAATGAAGCACAAGGTTGAGAAGATAGTTGGAGTGGAGGATCAAATTAGAGATATCCACGATGACCTAATGTTGTAGTGTTCCTCCACTCTTATCAATAAAATATTCTTTGGGACATATAAGCGAGCATTCTGAAGAGCAAAAATGTATGCAAACTCGAAATAAGCTAATGAGCATTTATAAGCATGAAGCCTCATAAACGACCCTAGTGCATAATGCAAGCAAATATACTTTAAAAAAAGCATAAGGATTAAGCTGTCGAGTAAAATGAGAGTATATAACAAAATCAGCCAATAAAGAGCTACAACATGTCGCCAACAAAAAAAAAAATCATTTACCCCCAATAAAAAAATACTATCTCAAATTCAAAACCTAATCACTCTTTTACTTCAAATCTATCAAATTCCCTAATTTTCATCCATTAAAACCCTTTCAGAAGTCCGAATCCTAGTCCGAAAATTCATCTCCACCTCTTCCAATCATATTTTCGACATGCCTAGGACTAAGATGCCGGGTTAGAGACCAAGGATGACCGAGAGGTTGCCAAATCCTTCATCGGATGAAGAATCCAACGTGTCGGAAAATCCTTTTGAAAAATCATCCATTCTCATCGGTAAGAATTTTGATTTTGTCGATTTTACTATTGAAGCTATTGCATTTCATATTGAAGAATATTTTGAAAATATGAGTTGGATATCAGTAGCCGCTTTAGAAGAAAATGCGTATCCGAATCTCATGAAAGATTTTTATAAAAATATGATTTTTAATTCTAGTTCGGGTAGCATCACGTGTTTACTTAAAGGCAAGAGTATTACCATCACCAAAACCCTTCTCCGAACTATACTTGAGCTTGCGAAATGTGAAAACCAAATTCTTCTACACAAGGCTTACCATACTATTGAAGGATATAATCCAATTTTGACATGTTGAGAGTTACATGCAAGAATTTCGAAAACCCTATCAAACTTAGGGCAAACCAATTTTCTCTACCATGCAAAGCCTTGAAAAACATCATTGTCCATGTCATTCTTCCACGAAAGGGTCATTGGGATGAAGTTAATAACTTCAATCTCTTTATTTTGATTCCTTTTTGGTCGGACTAAATTTGGATTTTCCAACCTCTGCACTTGGATATATGAAAATTGTGATGATCCAAGAATAACTAATCAAGAGGGGGGTGAATTGATTTTTGAAACATTTTTCGACAATTAGTCTCAAAATAATTTAATACACAAGATATAAACTCAAAGT
>CADEPD010003809.1:0-11255 GCA_902829195.1 Fraxinus dipetala | reverse complement strand
GATTGCATTCTCCTGCAGTAACTCCTAGCTTTCTGAAAGCTTCTATCTCCTGTGGATCTAAGAAGAACACCGCGTTCTTCAATGACTAAAACTCCAGTCACATTTCCTTGATCTTCAGAAATTCTGATAGATATGAAGGAAGCAGCAGTTTGGTATTTAGATTATGAATCTAATGTTTTCACCGCCAAAACTCAATAACAGGACGAAGGTTGAAAGATAAATTATATAAAGATGATCTCAAAGGAATGTGTTTCTCTCAATATTCAACCGTGTAAAGCCATTAGGTGGCGTTTGGATATTTATATGTAGGTTAGCGAATGAATGGGTTAGACAAAAAGCCTTTAAAAAACAAATTAAATCCAGATGATATTGTCGCTCGAGGGAAGGGTGAGCGACAGTCTAACGAAAAGCCGCTCCATTTTTCCTTCTTTTCCATTCTCAAACCCTAGACCTAAAATATCATAACTTTCACTAATTTCACACTACTCCTTGACTTTTTACAACATATCAACTTTAGTCCTTTTTTCACAGACTTGTCAATTACATTAAATACCTAAAACTAATGATCAAATTTGAGTGATTATATTCTTCGAAGCATTCGTTGTTAAATAGGTTGATCGTGGTAAAAAAAATCTTTATAAAAACTTTCACATTACAAATTAGACTAACAATGAAGGTTGAGATTGAAGTCAAACATTCAATCAAGTCATTTGAGACAAGAGTTTAAAAGTCAAACATCAAAATATCATAAACTAGACGGTCTTATTCATTTGTAAAGGTATAAATACTTCAATATTTAGGAATGAATGATGAAAGCCATAAAAAAGTTTTTTATGCACAAAAAGTCATATTCATAAACACACATAAAATATTTTTCAAATATAAGATTTTCAAATTCATATTTAAACTTATATCATAATTTATAATATCACTTACCTTGAAAAATATGTTGAAAACACCTTTCAAAAGCATACCTTTTTCTAAACATTTAAGTTGAAATGATCAAAAGAGAATTGCAAGAAGCGGACGTCTAGTTCCACCTGTGGACGCCCGATTTGTGCAACGGTTGATTTTTTTTACCGTTCTTAATTTTGACGCATAACGACTATTTTTGTACATCCAAACACAGAGGCGGACGTCTGGATTCTTGTCTGCTTTCACATAATTTTTTGATCATTGAACTCTACAAATACATTTATTTTTTGCATTCATTATAAGACTTTTCAAGAGCATTAAAGTGAGATATTCTCGAGCAAAATATTATGAGTTTACATCTTGTTTATTTCACCAAATTAATTACTTTGAAAACTTTTGATTGACTGAATCAACTTTTGAAATTATCGTTTTCATCAAAGTTTTCTTATCTAACACATGAGCTATTATTTATTGCAATTTATTGAAGTGTTGGCATGTCTTGTCACTTGAGTTATTTGTATCATATAGAGAAACAAGTTTCAATTCTAAAAACATTCTTCCAATTTGTGGGTCATATTGAGGTCCCCAGAAGTTCAATATTGTATAAGAATTGGTGCTCCTTGTTTGTAAGTCACCGAAAGCATTGTAATGGTTTGGATTGCACCATAAGTCAATCAATATAAATGAAAGGTCTTGCTCGTAATGGAGAGTTTGGTAACAGAGGATGTAGACCATTGCTTTGGATCGAACTTCCATAATTATATCGTTTGTACCTCTCTGCCCTTTTTTTTTATCAATATTTTGATTAGGCTTATAACTTGATTGATCTATTCATTCTTGACTTGCTTAATAGATGTTTAGTTTTCAAAAATATTCTTAAAAAATCTATTCACCCCCATCTTCATTAGTTATAATTAGGCTATCAAGGTGCTCACTTTGAATTTCAAGATTTTACAATCTTAAGTAATAGTCAATCACAATCTTCAAAGTCACGAAGGACATTCTACAAATTATCCTCCTTTCTTTGATGGTACATATTATAACTATTGAAAAGTTAGAATAATGTTTTATGTTCAATCAATAGAATATAATGTTTGGCAAGTTATTCGATTTGGTACCTATGTGCCTACAAAAGTTATTAAAATTGATGGTAAATCGGATTAAACCATTTCAAAATCTAGAGAGAAGTACAATGAAAAAGATAAAAGAAAATTGCCGTTAAATGTTAGAGCCAAAAATATACTTTATTGTGCTTTAGATAAAAATGAATTCAACGTATTAGCACAAGTGATTCCGTTTTTAATATTTGGCATGTCTTAGAAGTTACTCACTTGGGTACTATTAAAGTAAAAGAAACCAAGATAAATCTATTGGTTAAGCAATTTGAAATTTTCTTTATAAAATAAAATGAACCTAATGTTGATGTGATTAGTTATTTCACCGATATTGTTAATGCCCTCAGAAGTTTTGATCGAATATTTACTAATGGTGAACTTGTGAGTAAAATGATTAGGTCTCTCTATGAGGATTGGAGCTTAAGGTTGTTGATAGAAACACTAAAAAAGTCAACACGTATCCATTAGAAGAGCTCTATGGAATTTTGATAACTTATGAGCTCAATAACGTCTAAACAAATGAGAAAACGAGGAAAAGTAAAGAAGAAACAAATGTGCCTCCTAAATGTCAAATTGTCTTAAAATCGGTAATTAATGAAGGCGCTATAAGCAAGAATATGAGTGATGAATAAATTGACAATCTATTTATTCTTGTTGAGAAAAAAAGAAGTTTTCGCAACAATCAACAATTTCAAATGAAATAGAAAATGGGTGAAGAGAAAAGCAAAAGATCAGTTGCTTTGATTATGACAAATTTCACAAAAGAATTGAATGTCTGAACAAGAAAAGATTCATAAAAAAGAAAGCACTCCAAATGATATAGGATGAAAGTGACGATGAAGATTATGATGAAAATAAAAGTCAAGAGAAGTCACTAACATGTGCTTCATAGCAATCGAAGATGAAATAAATTTTAATGAAAAATGTTCATATGATGATTTATCTACTTCTTACGATTAAATTCTCGAGGATTTGAAAAAGTTGCTCTAAACCACTCAATTCTAAAAAAGAAACACTACTAATGCTTGGTGAAAAATGAAGTAAAGAAAATTTTAAAAACTTAAAAGGATCAAGAAAAAGAAAAGGTTGATTTCAATTCTTTGATTAAAGAGAGTTCATCTCTAAAAGAGATAGTTGTAGATTTGACTAATATTGTTTACAAGTTCATCCAAGGCTAGAAAAATCTTGACTTATGCTTGGTGAAAAAATGTGTTTTTGACAAAGAAGGAATTTGATGTAAATCTTTCTTAAAATAAAAATCTCTTAAAAATTTATTTGTTAAATCATCTAATTTCTCTCTTCCAAACGCTACATGTAGTTTTTACAATAAAAATACACATGTTGCATTTAATTGTCTAACAAAAAATAGACCATACTTTGAAAGGAAAAATAAGTAGATTCAAGAATCCACTATAACTAACTATCAAGAACCCAAAGTTGTATGAGTACCAAATATCAAAATTTGATATATTCTTGTAGATACCAAAGAAAATGAAAAGTAAATGATTTTTGGATAGTAGATGCTCAAAATACATGAGCAGAGATCAATATCTATTATCAAATCTCATAAAAATGATCAAGATCATGTCACATTTGCGTATAACATCAAATGAAATATCATTAGAATTGAAAACATTGGTAATCACTCATCTCCTTTTATTGAAAATATTTTATTAGTAAATAACCTCATACATAACTTGCTTAGTATTAGTCAATTATGTAATAAATGTTATCATATTAAATTTTATTCTTTCAAATGCCTTATTAAGGATACTATATGAAATGAGGTGTTGTTTATAAGAAGTCGAAGTAAAGATATTTATATCACAAATGTTAAATTTGAAAGTGACGAAAAATGTTTATCAAGTTTGAAAGTTGATATTTAGTTATGGCATAAAAGATTATGTCATGTTAGCATGGATCTACTTTCAAAAATCTCAAAAAATTATTTTGTTAAAGAATTGCCAAACTTGAAAGTTGAAAAAGATAAAATTTGTGATGCGTGTCAATTTGAAAAATAAGTAAAGAGTTCTTTCAAAATTAAGCAATATTCTTCAACTACAAAACATTTATAACTCCTGAAAATGGATCTTTTTAGACCTTTTAGAACCGCTAGCTTAAGTGTTACTCATTATACATTCGTTATTGTCGACAACTTTTCTGGATTTACTTGAGTCCTATTTTTAAACTTAAAGGATGAAGCATTAATGCATTCAAACACTTTTGTAAAAATGTTCGAAATGAAAGGGGATATACTATTATAAATATTATAAGTGATCATGGTGGAGAATTTGATGAAATCGCATATAATAATTTTTGCAATGAAAATGGTATGAACATAATTTATTGGCTCCTATACATTCTCAACAAAATGATGTAGTAGAATGGAAGAATTGTATATTTAAGAAATGACTAGGATTATGCTAAAAGAAAATAGATTACTAAAATATTTTAGGACGAAGCCGTTAACACCACTTGCTACATTGTTAATAGAGTTTTTGTTAGTCGAAAGAAAGCAATAACTTCTTATGAGCTTTGAAAAAAATAGAGTTCTCAATATTGGTTATTTTGAAGTATTTTGTTGCAAATGATATTTTTTTTTTTTGAAAAAACATCGAGAAAATTTGATATTGAAATTTTCCTTGAATATTCATCGACTAGCAAAGCCTATAGAATTTTCAATAAAAGAACATTAATTGTTGAAGAATCCATGCATGTATTGCTATTGATGTAGGTTTCGAGATTCCTTTCGAGCAAATAAATATTCAAAATCAAAATAAGGAATCCTAAAAATCAACATGGAGAAGAAGTAAATATTCAACAATGTGAACTGAAATCTTCTGTAGTACAAAATGATTAAACTCTATCTAAGTTGAAAGAACTTATTATTGGTGATACATCCAAAGATATACGTATTAGAGCTTCTACTATAAATTATTTTAATAGTTGTATATTTATTTCGCAAATTGAACCAAAGAATATTAAAGAAGCCAAGTTTGATAAATTTTGAATTCTTACTATTCAAGAAGGACTAAATCAATTGGAAATAAATAATATTTGAGATTTAGTAGCTAGACTGAATTATCAAACCGTTATCGACACAAAATGGGTTTTTAAAAATAAAAAAAATGAAAACAGGATAATTGTGCGTAACAAGATTAGATTAGTTAATATTACAATCAAGAAGAATGTATCGATTTTAAGGAAACTTTTGTACCAGTTACTAAATTAGAATCTATTCACATATTTCTTAATTTGATTACCATAAAGTATTCACTCTTTATCAAATGGATGTTAAAAGTATATTTCTAAATGGCTTTATTCAAGAAGAAGTCTATGTAACCCACCGATTTAAAAATTACAAGTATTTATATTATACTTTCAAACTTAGAAAAGTTCTTTATGAAAGATTGAGCTAATTTCAACTTTCAAACAGTTTTTCAATGGGCAAATTGGATACTACCCTCTTTATCAAAACAAAAAAGAATGATATGAATATTGTTCAAATATATGTTGATGTTATTATTTTTGGTGTAACCAATGTCTCTCTTTGTGAAAAATTTTCAAAATGCATGAGCAAGATTGAAATAAGTATGATGGGAGAACTCAAATTCTTTTTTGGACTACAAATCAAACAAACTAATGATGAAATATTCATTAGTCAAAACAAGCACATGTTGGACATGCTCAAGAGGTTTGAAATGGAAGAATTGAAGGCAATGAATACTCCGATGAGCTCATACATAAAATTGAACAAAGATGACCAAGGTACTTTCATCGATATAACAAAATATCAAAGTATGATCGGATCCCCTTTTTTACTTAACCACAAATAGATCTAATATTATGTTTAATGTGTGCTTATTTGCTAGATTTCAATCTAATTCTAAAGAATCACAACTTAGTATCGTAAAATATATCTTTCGATATTTTAGTAGCACTAAAACTTTAGGTCTTTGGTTTCCAAAGATAACCCACAATGATTTACTTATCTATTTGGGTGCGATTGAGCTGGTTACACAATTGATCGGAAACAAAATTTCGTTATATTGTCTTCTGACGAATTCGAATATATCTCGGTCTCTAGTTGTTGTGTACAAATTTTATGGATGAAACAAATTCTTAGTAATTATCACTTATCACTCGATCATATCCCTATTATGTGGGATAACACGAGTGCCATAAACTTATCAAAAATCCTATCTTGCATTCTCGAACTAAGTACATTGAAATTAGACACCATTTTTTGAAAGATCAAGCACAAAAGGAGGATATTTCGTTGGAATTTGTTAATATGAAAAACCATTGGCATATGCTTTCACTAAACCTCCAGCACTTAATAGATTTTCATTTATCTGAAGAGATTTGGGTACTATCGATGAATTTGAAGTATGTGACTAAATTGCATATGTGTATAATTGTTCGTACCATTATTTTTTATGGATATTGCTTGTCAATACCATTCCAGCTTTAAGTCGTGATTTTAAAATTTTAAATATACAGTTCAAACCTTGATTCTTCATTTCTTTCCTCATTTTTCTCCTTCTTCCACATTAATCCACTCCAAATCTTACTGTCTTCACTTTCAATCTTCAAAATACTCTCTCAATCTCAAAAAGCCATCACACTCCCACTTCAAATCTAACAAAATCCATAAATTTCATCCATTAAAACCATAAAATCACTCAACCATTTAGGAAGTCCGTACCCTAGGTCCGAATTTATCACTTTCAAATCTTTCAACCAAACTAGGACCAAAATGTCGCGTAAGAGACCAAGGAGGATGAAGAGACTACCAACTCAAGGTGTTGGAAAATCCTTTTGAAAAATTACACATTCTTATCGGTAAGAACGTTGATTTTGTCGATTTTACTATTGAAGCTCGTGCATTTCACATTGAAGAATACTTCGAAAATATGGGTTGGGTGTCGGTGGCCACTTTAGAAGAAAATGCATATCCCAAACTCATGAGAGATTTTCACTTAAATATGGTTTCTAATCCTAGCACTTCATGTTCACTCAAGCAATTTTGAAGGATATAATCCTAGTTCGAATATCACTTCATGGTTTCTACACAAGGCTCACCTTACTTTTGAAGGATATAATCCAATTTTGACACGTTGTAGAGTTACGAGCAAGAATTTCGAAAATCCCATCAAACTTAGTGCAAACCAACTCACTCTACCATGCAAAGTCTTGCAAAACATCATTACACTGGTCATGATTCCTCGAAAGTTCATTGGGATGAAGTTAATAACTTCGATTTCTTTATTCTTGATTTCTTTTTGGTTGCACAAAAATTGGATTTTTCAACTATAGTAGGTGGACATATGAAAAATTTTCATTATGTAAGACACATCAAAGGCTTACCTTATGGCATGCTTCTTACCAAATTTTTAAACACTTGATTTATCTTTGAATGGTGAGGTATCTATTTCAGTCCGTCCACCGACAATATCAATATGTAAACTCTCAAACGCATGAAAATTGCCAAAGACCAAGGTCAATGGATAGCTCATACTAATGTCTTTGAGCTGGAGTCATGTCCTTCGACTTTACCTTTCGAAGGAGATAAAGATGAGGTTGGTAATCATGACAACGATTAGTGGTGGCTCGACTCGCCTCATCTACCCACGAGCTCGGCTCGTCAAAGTGATGAGCCGAGCTCAAGCTCGTTTGAGCACGAACCGATCTCTAGCTCGGCTCGTGCTCAAGGGTCGAGCTCGACTCGGCCCATGAGCTTGTGAGCTCACGAGCCGAGCTGAGCCCATGAGCTCGTGTTTTTTTTTTTTTTTTAATTTTTAATTTTTTTTTACTTTTTTCTTCAGATTTTTCACAAGCCCACAAGCTCGTGAACTATAAGCTCGTGGGCACGACCCATGAGCCATTCGCTAGCTCGACGAGCTGAGCCTTACTCAGCTCCTCAGCTCGTCGGGCGAACCTACTGCTCGACTGTTTCGTCAAATGACGAGTCCGAGCCATCCACGAGCCGAGTGGCTGAGCCGACGAGCCGCTCGACTCGTTTGCCACCACTAACAACGACGCACCTCTTGTTCCTAGTCCTCCTGATGACATCCTAGGATCAAGTGCTCTTCCTCCCACTAGTGGTTTTATATTCACCGAAGTTCACTAAAATCTTTTGAATGGGTGAATCAATTCACTTACCTCATCAATTAATGGACTTGTTGGGATGCTTCATCGAGTGCTAGATCAATAAGAGGTGCTCCAAGCTCAACAAAATGCATTTTATGCTCGATTCAACGCACACTTTCCTCCACACCTCTTTCGGAGCTTTAGATGTTGCTTAAATATTATGACTATATATTTTGGAACCACTTTTGTGTTGGTATAACTTCATCGTGTCTTTAAATTTCGTAAACTCATGGTTTGGTATGTTTATGCTATGAATGTGATATCTTCTATTTTCTCTTTACAGCGATTGGCATCATGTGCTTACTTAAGGGGAATTATATTATTTCCTATGGTTATATTGTATTCATAAATGCATTACTTTTGCTCAACTCATACATACTATCTCTTTCCTTATGCCAAAAGGGAAAAATATAAGAGATGATACGCTTGAATTGAGAATATGCTTGAGTTGAGATAGATACATGCTTTAGGTTAAATCATCTATATGTTTTGAATGAATGGCTATTGGTTTGAAAAAGATAGGGAGAACATATTAATTACATGTTAAATCTAAGATTTATATTCCTTATCAATGTTTTGATCTTACTTTGCAATCATCTTGTTTGTCATAATAAAAAAGAAGGAAAAATTGTTGACCTATGTTGACTTTATCCTTAATGTTTTGATCAAAACAAACAAGTTAATTTTGTTTCTAACAATTGAATTTAAGTCATTTTTGTTTTCAAACCATTCAATGTTAAATTGATCGATCGTGGCCTAAAAGATCATTATCAAGACTTTCACATTACAAATCGAACTTACAATGAAGGTCGAGATTGAAGTCAAGCATTCAAACCAAATCATTCAAGACAATAGTTTAAAAGTCAAATGTTAAAGAGAGATCATAGACTAAACGCTCTTATTTCATTTGTAAAGGTATAAACGCTTCAATCTTTAGCAATAAATGATGAAAGCTCTAAAAACAGTTTTTTATGCACAAAAAGTCATTTTCATAAACATTCGCATAAAATATTTTTCAAGTATAAGATTTTCAAATTGATATTTAAACTTAGATCATATTTTACAATATCACTTACTTTGAAACATAGGTTGAAAACTTCTTTTAAAAGCCTACATTTTTCAAAACATTCAAGACGAAATGATAGAAGAAAATTGCGAGAAGCAAACGTCTGGTTCTACCATACGGACATCTGGTTGGTACAGCAGTCAATTTTTTTTTATCGTTCTATATTCTAACACATAACGGCTATTTTTGTACATCTGAACACAGAGGCGGACATTTGGATCTTTGCCCATTTTCACATAATGTTTTGCTAATTGATTTATATAAATACATTCATTTTTTGCATTCATTATAAGACTTTCCAAGAGCATTAAAGTGAGATATTCTTGAGCAAAACTCTTTGAGCTTACATTTTATTCATTTTATCAAATTAATTACGTTGAAAACTTTTAATTGATTGAATCAACTTTTGAAATCTTCCTTTTCATCGAAGTTTTCTTATCTAATACTTGAGCTATCATTTATTAAGAGAGAAATTTCAATTGTAAAATCATTTTTCCAATTTTTGAGTCATATTAAAGTCTCGTAAACCTCAATATTGTATAAAGACTGGTACACCTTGATTATAAGTCATCGAAAGTGTTGTAATAGTTTTGATTGTACCTAAGATAATCAACATAGTGAAAAAATATTGCTCGTGATGGAGAGTTTGGTAACGGATGACGTAGACTATTGTTTTAGATCGAACCTACACAATTATATCATTTGTATCCTCTCTACCCTTCTATTGTCATTTTTTTTATTAAGCTTCGAATTTGATTGATCTATTTGCTCTTGACTTGTTTAATATAAGTTTATTTTTCGAAGAACTTCTTAAAAACCAATTTACCTCTTTTTGGTTGGTTATTCTTGCGCTATCGATGGAGGAAAAGTGAAGAGGCTCCACATAAACTCCACCTCTGGCCAGCATCGTAAATGAGTTGAAGGCTACGACTTCAAGGAGGGGAGGTGGTAGCCGAAAGAGGAAATCAACCTCCATTAAAGAAACCCCCTAACTCATGATACTTGTTGAAAGGAGGGAGGAATGAACAAAAAAATGATAATAAAGAATTTCAGCTACTCTTTTTCTTTCATTTCACGGAGAGGGAGAAAGAAAAGATGTGGTGTAGTCATAGATAATGGCAGAGGCAGATTCGCAGCTAGACTAAATTGTTTTTAAATCGGACTAATTAATAAATATATAAGAAAAAAATTCTATGTAAAAAATTTTAATGGATTGGAACTGGCCTGGACTTTTCCTATATTCAACACTGGTATAGTGCATTGGCATCTCTTGAGAGAGAGAGAGCGAGAGAGATGAAAAAATATAACGCATTCACAAGGCTTGATGTGGAAAGTAGAGAGTTTATATATTTATTTATTTTTTTTACAATGAAAAGCATATCATATGTTTTATAAAATGAGCCATAACTTTTTATATTTAATTGAATATATAATTTAATGTCACTGGTGTTGTCATCTAAATTGACGTTAAACATCGTGATAATAAATAGCATTACTCATTTCTTTTAAATTGAAAAAGTCCATGTAGACAGCACTCTTGGACTGTAGAAGGAATCTCTAAAGGCGATTTTGTGAAATATACATAATGTCACATAAAATGGAAGTGCTTCCATTTTCTTGTCATAACAATTCAAAGTTATTGAGTCAATTTTGCTTGAACACATTACGTAAACTTGAACGTTATTAAATTGTTCTATTTATTGACTAAACACAACAAAGCCTTTTTTTTTCCGTAAACAAATTGAAAATATAGGTGAAAAAGTCGAAAATATTTGTGGTTCACGAAATAAGAGGATAAAAAGTAGATTTGTCGAATATAAATAGATCATAAATACTTAGAATAATTGCAATAGCGATTCCAAACCTTTCATTTATATTTTGTAGAATTTATACGGCCCCAAACCTTTACTTTTGTTGTAGTATAAGCATAAATGGATGAATTTGACTCTTAGATGACTTGAAAATGGACTTTGACAATATTTTGACCAATTTTAAAAAGGTAAAAT
>CADEPD010003803.1:0-13339 GCA_902829195.1 Fraxinus dipetala | reverse complement strand
TTCATTATACCAGAAATTCACTCTAGCGAAAGTGGACTAAGCACTTCACGTCGATGCTTTCAGATTACATTGTCTCCTCAGGTAATATTCTCAGATTCCCTTCATAGAGTGCTTCCTACATGATTAGACTTTAAATTTAAACATCATGTCTAATAATGAACCCCACCCTAAAAAGAAAGAATTTCCAAAAGAAAACAAGTTGCTCCTAAATATTCTGGAACTTCAGTGTGTTCAGTATTTATTATTTCACTGAATTAAGAGGAATATCATATCCTGCAGCGAAGATCAATTATATTTTGAATTTTACATCAACATTTAACTCATGGCCCTTTCTTTTCAAACTTTTTTGTTATTTCCCAACAGGATGACATAGCTGATGAATCAACAAATCCTTCAGGTTTTTATTTTAAATCAACGTGCTCAGTTGTTTGGAGCTTTTTTGTCATTTTCCATATCATATGGTGCCTATTTCCGTTAGATTAACAACTGTTGCCAAAATCTCTTTGCAGTTCAGTTAGCCTTGATTTTCTCGCACGCTGAAAATTATCCCGATGAACCCCCACTTCTTGCAGTGAAAAGGTCAGTGGTTTTATCTTTTTCATGTAGCAGATTAACTGTACATACATGTTTGGAACTTATTTAGTACCGATTTATTGTAGAATGCTTCCAAAGATTTACCTATTTTGTTTATTATTCTGCTGTAAATGCCAAATTTAAAAGTTCTCCCCCATTTATTCGTGAAACCACAAAATTGTTTCTATAAATAACCTTCATCTAATAAGTTTATTTTTTTCTTAGTAAGTGCAATACGTCTTATACTTCGTATCCCTAACCACAAAATTGCATGTTATCACTTAGTCAAACTGTAATGATAGGATTCATGTAGGTCTAAACAGGAATTCTCAACTGCTATCCCATGTTTGCTGCCTAAGTTAGATAGATTAATACCTTGAATCCCTAACTATTTGGATACTTTTGGATACCTGCTTCACCTGTTCTTTAAAAGATGTTAGCCTATAGTGTGAAACTGTTGAAAATCCCATATGTTTGAAGCCATTGTCTTTCTCCATTTTCAGTTTAAAAGGAATCCAATCGGGAGATCTTAAAGTTCTGAAGGAAAAGCTCGAACAAGAGGTAGATTTTCAACCCTGTAAGAATACTTTGGTGGGCATCTATTTCAGATGATGCAGTTTCATAGAGTGCATATCATTGTTTGTCCAGATTTAGGCTGGACACATTGTTTAGAAAGACTATTGGAGGCTTACACTTAGAATCCCGCATCATGTGAAGCTTTTTTAAAACGCCTTTAAGCTTACACCACGTGTCACGTTTGTGAGGCTTATGCCTTGACTTAGCGTAAGCCTCAAGTGGATGAAAATGCTAGCTTGTCTGTCTTGCATTTTCAAGACATTTTGTTACTGATCTTATCTTTTTGGGCTATTTCTTTATATTCTAGAATGTTTTACGAGTGTTGTTATTTTCTTTTTTCAATCTTTATTTAAAAGGAGAGGGGAAAGGAGAAAACATGACAGTTAGTAGAGGATGATAACAAAGAATGAGAAGAAACTAATAGTAAGTTGAGGATGATGTTGAGGATTCCCTTATAGATCTTATTATAATTTTGTTTCCTGATTACTAAATTGAGAAATTATTATCTGATACTTCATTAATATATTTTGTATTTGTTTGCAAATTAGATTTCTAATATTGTTATTTTGAAATATTTTTGAACATGATTTATTATGAGCATATTTTTGTATTTTTATATCATTTTAGATATTTTATTGGTTTGTCTTGAGGCTTACTTGCCTCACAAAGATAAAATGCCTCAGTACCCAATTAAGCCTTTTTAACCTATTGGCCAGAGTTCTATTTTTATGTTAACAGATTGTTTCTGTCCTGTGTACCTAAAGAAATACTACAGTATATGGAGTAGGGAAAAAAAATTAGAACTAGGTGGTCTTTAGAACATGTTTTTCTGAATTTATGACTAGATATGGAATCCCCTTGATTTCTTCAGAATATATCTGAAAGGATATGCATCAATGTTGGTATAGACTGATAGTGCATAATACTTGGATACACTTGAAAGATCTGATCTTATTTTTTACTGTATGTCCTATGTTCATGATCTTGTATCATTAAGTAGTTGTGCACCTCATTCTGTTTCTCAAATGCTCATATTTTGCAGGCATCTGAAAATCTTGGTATGGCCATGGTTTACACATTGGTCACATCGGCTAAGGAGTGGCTATCTGAAAAATTTGCTGAGGATGATGGCACTGACAATGCTGAAGAAGATTCGGCAGTAAAAGATGATGTATGGTTTGCTTTAACATACACGTTCTTATGTCCAAAAGTCACATGTTCCCTTGTCGCAATGTTAACAGAACATACATTGCTTTGATTCAGTTTTATGATCTCTTCCGTTCAGTTAAAAAAATAATTTTCTACATGGTTTTGGTGACATTAATAATGGTTCACATATTGAAAGTTGTCCTTTCCTTATCACAAATAATACATGCTCATTTTCCTTGACTTCTTATGTGGATCTGCGGCTTGTATGTCTTATAATGTGCAAAAAGTATAATCAACATGCACTGTGTAGGAAGTTAACTTAATGGGGAAAGCTTTAGTTACCCATGCAATATTTTATCTGCCCCTTTCTACAAAACCTTTGTCATGTTCCATTCTAGTGTGGAATGTAACTGAAATGTTAGTTTTTGTTCAATGCTCTGGGTTGATCATCATCCTTGTCTACTTGTCTAACCTGCCGAGGTTGACCTCATTAATAAGTCTATGATGTGCTTATCAGCTACCGTGTTCAAATTTCACTGAAGATTCATTTTTAGAAATCTCTATACTCATAAAAAATCTCTGTAGATATTAGGCTAAGGCACAACCACAAGTGATTATTTTAGAGGCATATGTGAAATTTCAATATCAGACTTTTCCCATTCATTCTTTAATGGCTAAATGGTGCATGTCTATTGGCATCTTCAATGTGCAGTTATGTGGTGATGATTGCCAGTTGAATTCAATCATTTGATTGTCAAGCCTTCACCTCATGTATCTATTGTCATTTCAGATAATCATACCACACGGAGAACCGGTCACTGTTGAAACATTTACGGCATGGAGAGAGAGATTTGAAGCAGAATTAGCACTTGAAAGAGCAAAGTAAGTTTCATTAATAATAGATGACTTCTTTTCTTAGCTTTTCATTTTCTACCTTGGGAAACATGTGAACATTGTGGTGATGAATAAAATAAAGCAAAATCTTTATCTTTCAACCCGAGGCATTAGCCTATTCATGAGTGAGTCTACAGATTCGAAAACAATTAAGACCATAAAGGTTGCCCCTCATTCTCAAAACAGGAGATTATTTTTTTTTTATTTTTTTTTTGTTCTATCAAAGTGAGGAATCAACTTGTTTATGCAGTTATTGGATCACGTTGAAGTTGAGTGGACCAGATTACTATTTTAAATTATGTGGAATGGAAAGACATGCAGCTGTTTACTTTGGCTTGTTTTCTTATTAATTACTCTTTATGCATAAACTTCCAGGCTAATGCCTGATTCGGCACTTGCTGCACCAAAGGAAAAAAAGCTTAGTGGCAGACAGTGGTTTGAAAGCGGAAGAGCTGCATCGGTAACAAAGCTCCCTAATCCCAAGTTTAGATTACATTCCGTTGAGTCAAGAGGTCGAGAGTTGGGTTTCTCGGTGTTTTACTTCTATAATCCTAAACAAAATTTTTGAATGCATGTTCTTGCTGACTTCAATCTTGTCAAAATAATGCATTTGTGAGAAAAACTTATCTGTTAAATTACGAAGCATGAAATTTCTTTGAGAGAAGAAGAATTGACTGAGGGTGAACCTCATTAGAACTCTCTCACATTCTTTTATGTCATGAACACGGGACCAGTAAAGTGAGGGAAAACAAGTTGAAATGTTTTCACTATCTTTGAGGTAGAAGAGTGTTTTTGTAAAAATCAGGGCAAAGAATATAAGAGAGGAAAAACTGTTTAGCTTCTCGAGCTTCTCGTTCTCGTTTTTTACAGCTTTTTATGGACCCTTTAGCCATGCCAAGATACGCACACTGATACTTTTGGTTCCCAAAGGAATCTGCCACCTGAATCTTTTTATGATAATTGATGTACATGATCTAAGATTAGATGAGTGTATTTTGATTAAGACTTCGCCAGAATTGAAATGAATATGGACTATTGTGAAAATTAAATGACCGAATTACCCTTCTCTTTTTCGAACAGAAAGGTGCAGCACCAGTTGCTGAAGGTTCTGACGAAGATGAGGAAGACATTGACTTTGATGAGGATGACTTGGAAGGTGATTTTAATTCTAGTCACGTTTTTGTCATTCCTTTTATAAGTCAACAATTCAAAGACGGTATGCATAAAATTTTCGTCTGGGTTTGCAGATGATGAAGACGACATGCTTGAGCACTATCTAGCTGAAAAATCCGACTCGTCTGCTCATTCTTCAAGGAGAGGAAACTAATTGTAGGCATCAGCATTACTTCCCCTTACACATCTAGTGATGGGTTCCATCTAGTTTGATAATTGGGACCTTGATGAGATATACTGGTGTGGACATATATCTCAAATTAGGCCTAAATCAGGTGGCATCATGCTACCGAAAGTTTTCAACCAAGAGAAGAGCTTCATTTTGACTGTTAAGAGTAATATTATACCCACAGTTGTATCCTCTGATTTCTGGAAATTACATTAAGACCAATGACGTTTCGTTCCCCGTTAAACTTCTGAATCTCGTTGAACTTTTCATGTGAATTTATGGTTTAGCTCGCGATATGAAAGCTAATGGCATGTGCGTTGCTATAGTTCCTCCCACTGAAACCCACAATTTGGCCGCCTTCAATGGGAGATGAAAATAGTATTCCTTATACTATGATGCCCGAAAGTATTTTAGTTGCTGTTCAATGTGAGTGATCTGATTTCAGGGCTGCCACCATGAACCACCGGAGGGTAGTGGCAGCTCGGTTTTCACAAACTCCAGGAACTGCGGCTTGATGTAGGATCCATGAAGAACAAATCTATGTATAATCTGTGGAAAATGCTTATTTGCACATATTTTTTCAGTCCATATTTCACGGAAAATGCTGTTCATTTTGATTTTGTAAAAATGTTTTTTTTGGTCTGTTTCATTTTCTAGGAAGGTTGACCACAAAATTATAGTTAACAAATTTCTTAATTAGGATTTTCTCCTCCTAAACTCATAATACTTAATGCTCGGCTAAGAGCAAGAGGGAAAATGACTATCTAGGTTTAAATTTACATTTTTTTTTTCCTTCTAGGTTGGACTATTTATATATTTTCTTGAAGGGCATTGAGATGATTGGGTCTTTTTAGTAAATGATAGGTGTAGGTCATTTAACGGTGAATTCCTAACTAATTCTGTTATATTCACATTTTATTCATTAGTAGACGTATTCTGCATTCATTAATTTTGAAATCATGCTTTAAATATTAAACACGTGTGATGTAATAACGGTTTTTGTAGTGAAATATTATGAAAACAATTCATCTTTCTATGTTTCGAGCTTTTTTGCCTAAAGGTTTTACTAGCCTCGCGTGTATTCAGGCTTTGCATGGAAAGGTTATGAGCTTGTATGTTCATTCCTTTATATTTCTTATTTAACAAATAGTCCCTCCAAGTTCGAGTGTAATTATTTACGTTTGGATTGTGAACTTGCAGTCTTGTAAAATTTCCAATTTGTTTTTGTGTGGTTAATGACGGTTAATGTATGGCTAGATGGAACTTTTTTAATCTTAGTGGTAATTAAAGCGTGATTAGATGAAACATTATTTTGACTTATGCACTTTATTGGACAAGACACACTTGTTTTGAACCGTTTGTTTGTATGCCTCTTCATACTCGATAGTTGAGATTACTTTACTTTTCAATGGATGATATTGAGTCTGTAGGGATTCAATCGTTTAGATGTATTTTTGGGATCTATATATTCGTAATGCTTCTAGTTGTTATTTTCTTCTTTATAGTAAAAAATGTGCTTTGATCTTTTCTCAATTACTACTCCTCTAGAGGGGGATAGTTCCTTCTGCACCCCTTTCAAAAAGCATTCTAAGCATTGTTAATGACATTCCATCATCCTTGCTGATTCCAGTGCATTTTCTCGATGTGTTCTCATTGGTTTCTTAGTTATAACTTACATGATCAAAAGACATTTTGATAACCTATTTTTCCTTTCGCCATGCTATTACCAAATAACTATAATTTTGAGGCTGATGCATATAATGCAGAAGTTGGCAGAGAATGATTCAAAAGCTGACAAATTTGTTATATTTTTGCATTTTCCACGTATGTGCATCTGGGAGGTTTGCCATTTTCATCTGCAAGCGTTTATGTTCTCGATCCAATTACTTCGATTATTGTATATGGTCCTCACATTTTGGGCTAGCAAATTGGAGCTTATTTCTTTGTTGTAGACAAACTTTCTTCAATACCAAGCTTCCTACTCTCAAATTTTTTCTGCATACTTCTGAATTGAAATATCTTTCCGTTTCCTTCTGATATACGAAGAGCTTAATTTGGGAGTCCTCTTGCTTTTCCTCTACAAGGTCTAAGTTCGCGTTTATAGTCTCTTCATTTTGTTCTTCGTCATATCACATTCTTCTTGCCGAACTTAAATTGATTTCAATTGTTTTAGTGGTGGTACGATACGATTATAGAATTTGTGGCAGTTCATCAGCACATAATCCTTTCGTAGTGCCCAACTTCCTTTTTAGGATTTTTTGGTGTTTTGTTTACGACATCTACTTGCCTGTTAGTTTGAGGGTATGGAGTAGAAAAATGTATGTGGATTTCTAATTCGTCACACACGGCTCTCAACTTTTTCTCTTGAAACTACATGCCATTATCGATACTATAGAGTTCGGTACTTCGAATCGATAGATAATGTTTTTCCATACGAACTTACAAATATTGGCTTTACTAATGTTTGCAAAGGGTCCTGCTTCATTCCATTTAGTAAAATAGTCTACTGTTACGATCATGAATCTCATACTTGATCTTCCTCTAGGCAATGGTTTAACGAAGTCAATACCCTATTTCGTGTCAAGGGCTTCTGCTGGTTATGAGCTCTTGTACGGGTTGTCGTGGTATTGACGCAAATTTTTGACATTTATCACATTTTCTGGTGAAACTCATAGCATGATTTCTCATATTGGGCCAATAATACACTTGTTTCAAGGCTTTATGTGCCAAGGAATGTCTACTGCCGTGTTTCCACATATGCCCTCATGTATTTCCTTCATTACGTATATCACTTCACTCTCATTTATTCATCTAAGCAAAGGAAGTGCGTATCCTTGCATGAATAAGATATCACCTTCTAATGTGTATCTAGCGCTCTTCTTCACAGTTTTTGTGCTTTTTTTTTTTTAATCTTCAGGGAGTGTTCCATCTTTCAAATAGCATACAATTTCCTGCATCCACGAGAGTTTTCCCTTTCTAGTTAATTGATGATTTAGGTAACAATTCTACAGTTACGATTTTAAATAAATCTACATCCTTAGTGCTTGCTAATTTTGATAGTGCATCTGCATACCCGTTTCCCTCTCTAGGGATGTGTGTTAAAATTTGTTGAAGTATTGTGACAAGTTCATGACCTTCGCCAGATAAGCGACCATCATTTTATCTTTGGTTGCGAATATATTGTTTACCTGATTTATTGTAACTACGAATTACTTTTTAATTTTATGCTTCAAGCCTTATTTCCTTTGCCAGTCGTAAGTCTGCTAAGGAAGCTTCATATTCAGCTATATTATTTGTTGCCTTAAATGTAAACCTTAATGTACAATTTAAATTGTGCCCCTCCGGGCTTGTCAAAATTATTCATGCTCCAGCATTAGTGTCTCGCGATGATCCATCCATAAATAACTTCCACATTTTGTGTTCAGGCTCTTCCTCGAAAGTGAGAACATTCGACGGTTCCACAATAAAATATGTTAACGCTTGTGCTTTGATTACAAATTTTCCCTTATAACTTATTTTGAATTGTTCCAATTTTACTATCCATTTAATTAGTCTTCCTGATGCATCATGTTTCTGTATTACTTTCCTAAGTGGGAAATTGGTTAGTACTCGGATACTGTGGCTTTGAAAGTATGATCATAGTTTTTGCGATGCTACAATTAAAGCGATGGCCAGTTTTTCCATATCGAGATATCTTACCTTCACACATTGTAGAGCTTTGCTTATATAATATACTAGCAAATGTTGCTCTCCTTCATCCTTTATCAAGATGGAACTCTTTTGGTTTTGTTGGGGACTGCCTTTTAATTAGAGCTTGAATTTTATTGTGATTCACCTCAATGCCACGTCGGTTTATCACGAACCCTAGGAATTTTTCTAATTTGACTCCAAAAGCACATTTTAGAGGATTAAGTTTCTTTTATAATTACGTAAGATGTTAAAGGCTTCTTCCAAGTGCTTTAAGTGACTTTCAGCTCGGAGGCTTTTGTTAAGCATGTTATCGATGTATACTTTCATTATTTTGCTTAACTAATCCACGAATATTTTGTTTACTAATTTTTGATAGGTGGCCCCGACATTTTTTAATTCAAATGACATTACCTTATAACAGTATAACTCTTGATATGTTATAAAACTAATACGTTTTTTATCATCTGATCTATATATGGAGATCTTGTTACATCCTGAATATGTATCCAGGAATTTTAATAACTCATGTCCAGTAGTTACAGTTAATGGATAAATTCAATAGTGAATAAAAATGAAAATATACACCAACATATAAGAGTTTAGACTATGCCTCATTTTAATAAAGTAGACTTTTCAAGATGAAACCACAAATCTTAATATGATATCAGAGTCTATTAAACTTTAACAAGCAATTCGATTCGATTAAAACTCAAAAAATGAACATGTGAGTTTCAAGATTTGTCTGCTTAAACGAGACACCATCTTATGAGAAAATGTTAAGGGATAAATCGCACATCAAATTAAGATAAAAATATAGACAACATATAAGAGTTTTGGTTACTCTCCTTAATAAAATTGACATTTTAAGATGGACCCCAAGTCTTAATCGTTACGTCCACTAGTTGATCAATTTTGGGGAGCGAAAAACTGTCTTTAAGACATGCCTATTTAAGGCTATAAAATCTTGACAGGTTTACCATTTTTCATTACTTTTTGGCACCAGTACTATATTACATATCCAAACCATCATGTACTTTTGGAGTGGACGTTTTTGCTGCAGCAGTAGAGACTCCGAATCTTTGTCTCTTTTGTTTTGTTTTTAGTTATAAAGTGAAAAGATATGGATAATGAAAGTAAGATTGCGGAGAATAATAATAAGAAAAATGGTTTTTTGGGTCCATATTCATGCATGAGGATAGTTACAGTGTCGTTGACGAGTTAGGGCTGTTGGGAGCCATTAATGATGGAATTTCAATGCCAGTTATCGGGGGCGGATCCAGAAAATCATGTTGGGGGGAGCTGAAATTTAAAATAAGTACAAATTTTTATAAAGTATAAGACATAAAATTTCTTTACTACATTACCTATTGAAGTTGTGTCCGTCGAGCTTTAAGTGCGTAAAACTTATCTATAATAGAATTTACATCTATTTTATTGGCAAATTCTCGTTCAATGTAGAGTGTCATACAATCAGCAAGAAACTCATCCTCCATTCTATTACGAATTGTCATCTTCACATATTTCATTGTCGAAAAAGCTCGTTCAGTACTCACCGTAAATGCTGGTAATGTCAGTACAAGACGAATCAATCTAGGATTCTCTGGCCTTCTACTTGCAACCAAAAGCTTGCATAATTCAGAAAGTGAAGACACTTGAAATCGAGGATCACGAATCACATCATACTCGTAATGTCTCAAATCAAACCTCAAAGAATGAAGCTCTTGCTATGAAAAATTACAAGGATAGAACTTCTCTAAAAGCTTGTAAATATCATCATCGTTAAATGATTTAAAAGAATTTCGAGGATCTAAAGCAACAGTGAGAGAGAGGAATTCTATCGATAGCTCATTAAATCTTGTATTTAACTCTATTAGCTAAAAATCTATGGCTTCATTAAAAACATTGAAGTGTTAATGATGCTCAAGTGTAACTTGTTCACGAGGACGACCAATCTTATAGAAGGAGTTTAGATCGGGTATATCAACATCATTTGCAGAACAAAAAGTTTTCACTGTATTAAGAAATTATTCCCAGCCATCTTCTCTAAATTTTTGAAGGAGATCTTTTGTGGTGTAGACAAATCTGATAGCAGTCGGGATATCTTGAGATCTTTTTTGAAGAGCTTGACAAAGTATGTCACCGAGTCCCAAAGTTTTATGCATTAAATGCAAGGAAAATACAAATTCAAAGCTTATAATAGTTTCATAAACACCATGAACTTCGGCACGAGATCTTCCATTTGGAGAATGAATAGTAAGATACGCAAGTACCTTGCAAGTTGCAGTGTACATATCTATCAAACTCTTTACCGATCCATAATGTGAACTCCAACGAGTAGAGCCTATTTTTGTAAATTACCAATTTGATTGGCCCCACTTTCAGATTGTCGTTCTCCACTAACCAACATATCCTCAAGCTCTTTTCTTTGAGCAGTTTGTAACACATTAATGCACTTAGGAGAAGAAGTAATAATATTAACAACATTGTCCAAATGAAGAAAGAATTTCCAAATACAAATCACATCCTTGACTGCAGAAACCAATGTCAATTGTAGTCGATGGGCAAAACAGTGGATGTAGTAAGCATATGGACATTCTTTAAGAAATAACGCTTGAAGTCCGTTCCAAGTACCACACATATTGCTAGCACCATCATAACCTTGCCCTCTTATTTTTTGAACTTGAAGATTGTGATGAACAAGAACATCACATATCTCATTTTTGAGATTCAATGATGTAGTATCACTAACACCTTTGATCGCAAAGAAACGTTCTATTATAATACCATCACTGTTCACAAATTGCAAGATAATGGCCATTTGTTCTCTTTTAGATTCGTCTTTTGCTTCATCGACAAGAATACAAAAGTAATTTTCTCCAAGCTCCTCACAAATCATCTGACTCTATTGGCCATAATGTGCAAAATTTCTTTATGAACATTTCGACTAGTGTATTTAGCATTTTGAAGAGCTTTATCCAATACAACTTCTTTAATTTATGTATTCATTTTTGCAAAAGCTTTCACTAGTTCAATAAAATTTCCATGATTCAATGAAGATGAAGATTTATCATGACCTCTGAAAGCACAACCTTGAAGTGCTAGCCACTGAACACTTAGAACTGTTGTCTTCAGACGCAGTCGATTTTTTAGAACTTCCTCTCTAGATATAACATTCATGACTTTATCAATATGTCATGATGTTCTCATTAAATCTTCAGCTCTTCTCACACACATGTTATGAAATGATGAAGGTATTGAACCCATGTGAGTAAGGAATGCACATTTATCTCCTTGGTTAACCCTCTTCCAATTGTTAAATCCATCTGTGACCAATGCTGAACTATTAGATGAATTACCATCATTCGAAAACAGAAAACAGTAAAAACAATATACTTTATCTGTTGAAGGTGAATACTCCAACCACCGAAACTGATTGAACCATTTTTTTTTGAAACCGACGATTTTGATTTCCAAATATTGACTTCTGATAATTCAACTAAGGCCTTGCTTGTAGATATGCCCGTCTAATCTCATCTTGTAAATTAATAGGATGTTCACTAATGTGCTTCCTTTTTCCCAAATCCCTTTCGATCAAAGTAGATTGTTGCAAATCAGGTTGTGAAGATAAATAAGGCTTAGTTTCAGGAGCAGAAATTGGAGGATGATGAATTGTAGTATCCTCTTCAATTGCAATAGAATGCGTACTTGTGGTAAATTCATCTACATTTTTAAAGAAGGAGAACAATGTTTTCCTTTTCTTGGCACCAAATTGACGATGTTCCATTTTTAACTGTACTGAAACAATAATTGCAGCTTTAACTTTTACAACTTTGGCAAAAATAATTGAACTTTTAACTTTATATAATTATATCATAGATGATAGAACAAAAATGCCTTATCTTGATTCAAAAAAATCATTGCAATTTGCAATAGTAGACATGTCAAAATTATACTCCTAACTCCTTAAATCTGGTGCAGGCATTTATGATTTATTTCATACTCGCATCATCCATAAAAACTCACAGAAATGTCAAAATTATACACTAAACAAGTAAACATGCACAAACTGACAAATCAAATTCCATTCGTTTCATTCATTACCTTTCCAAAGCGAACTCGGAGAGCACTACAGAGACTGCAAAATCCTCACAAAATTTCGCAATGCCAGAAATAATAAGGATTAAAGAGTCAAAGAGGAGCTCGGTTGCTTGAGTCCGTAGATGTTTCCAGTTCCAAAAATCTGTGCGTGGCAAGGGTTTTTACTTTATAATTAGGTGGGTTTGGGAATTGGGATTTAAACTTGATCCATTTAAGTTGGGCTAGTGGTTATATATTGAATAGGGTAGTATTGGGCTAACTTTAAATTTGGGCCGAGCTATAATTTTTTTTCAAAAAACTAACAACAAAAATTGTTTCTGGGCCGAGGCTGCACTGGGCCCAATGCAGCTACTCCCACATCCGCCCCTGACAGTTATGTTTTTAGGCACTAGCAAACTCATGAACACTTTTGGTAGTGCAACAAATTCAATCATTCAAAATTTCACTCAATAGGTTAACGAGGTATATCCCCACCCTTCTGTGTGTGTATTTTTAGCTTCCTGTTTTGAGTTTGAATCATGGTTACTCAGCTCATTTTGGATTGAGTGTCACGTAAAATCTCACATCCATTGGATAAAATAATAAAGATAAAGGTTTACGCTACTTTATCTTAACGAGTTTGATGTTTTAAGACGCAACTTCAAGATTTTGGACATACATATTTTAAGTTGGTGTTCTCAAATGAGCCATGCCACTATCTTAAATATATTGGTAATGATGGATTTGGCTTTCATTTTGCAGAATGCAGTGCTTCTGTGTTACATAGCTTGTGGACAATGTGTTACTTCTTTTCTTGGTAGGTATCAATATTGTAATGGAATTGTAAATTTTAATTTTCTAAATTTATCTGGGACACATTATTGAAGTTAATTAAATTATTTTTTGTTTTTACCTAAGTTAGAGAGAGATTGCTGGATAAGAACAACATAAAGACAAGTTTTACGATTAAGAACAACATATTTAAAAGTAGTAATGAGGCAAGATGTGGACTACTTTGATTTGCATGTTACCAGCACT
>CADEPD010003799.1:0-19359 GCA_902829195.1 Fraxinus dipetala | reverse complement strand
TATCTTTTGTTACACTCGCGAATCTAAATATATCGAATACACTAAAATTAAGCATTATTCTCTGTGGGACGATAATTCACTCATTACAATTATTACATGTACAACGAACCCGTATGCTTATGGGATTTTCACGTAACAATCATATTCTTCACGCACCTCCATACTAGGAGCCTACCCTATCTCCATATATTTGGAACTCCCCTACACAAGTTGGCAAGTTCCGTGTCTTGTATATCCAATCTATCTCGTACATCTTCAAATAACCGTTCAAACAAACGTATCATCTCATCGACATGTTAGTTTGGTTGTTGTCCCGGCCTGGTGTTGATCTATCCCTGTCAGACATCCTAAATCTAAAATTTATTTTTGTCACACAAATGTGCTCTCGTGTATCATTCAATCCGGCTTTTTCCCTCTATAGTTCTCACCACTATGCTTTTTTCCACTCAATGCTTTGGCCCAAGTGCTTCAAAGGACAAATTCGAACTCAACCAAGAATTATTCTCGTAAAATTCAAATCGAGATTTTGAGTGAGATTTTTTTTTTTAAAAATTTTTTTTGAAGACTCAAGAAAGAAAAAGAATTGAATTGAATGATTAGAATGGAATTTGAATTCAAGAAAGTGATTATTGAATTTGACACAATAAATAAAGTAGTTGGCCGGCAATTTCCGAGATAAATAGTAAAAATTGTTACTCCTCGCCTCAAAGGCTCGAAGAGAAGTAGCCACGTGGCAACCCACGTAGGCAGAAAGTCAAATAAAGACATACGAGGTCAAAATATGAAAAGATCAATTGAAACTGAAGTCCTCACTCTACAGTCAAAGTACTTGCTGAAGCAGACCTTAAATCGAAGTCCTCACTCTACAACCGAAGTACTTGTCGAAGCAGACCTTAAACCGAAGTCCTTGCACTAACTGAAGAAGCAAAGAAATGAGTTGGAGCTTTTCACTCAGAGAACCACCTTAAAAGATCTCTTTGAGGCTCTCAATTAATCTGAGGCTCATGAAGCCGACGTTATTCCTCATAAAAGATTTAAAGATCTCTCTAAAGTGATTGATATGATGTCTCTAATAAAGTGTGTCAGTGTATCAACCTGCGAATAGAACGAAAAACCTTTTTGTCAAACATTAATTGTAAAGAGGTGACAGTGATGTGAGGCTTTGGTCTAGGAGATGTTGCCATGTGGCTCTGATCCAACATTCACCACGTCGACCAGAACAGTATAAATAACCTCACTTTGTATATAAAAAAAATAAAAACTTAAAAAGACTGGGATACTCATGAAAAATGCAGATAGAGAAAGATTTATACACATCATTCTTAATTTATTTTGAGAACACAAAAAATAGCATATACATCCAGATTCCATTTCAAAAATTCCCTATTTTCATATCTATCCTTCCACATATTCCATTACAAAATAAACACCTATTAAGAGAAATTTGCCGGGCATTCATTGATAGCACGATTGTCGTCGTTACCCAAAATCGCCGGAGCCTGAACGTCTTTTTCTCTTGCCGAAAAAGTGCCTCATGCATTCTTTCTGGTCAAGCTACCACTTCTATTCTAGTATAAACTCACCGAATTCATACTTGACGTGGCAAAAGTGGGTCGGGTATTTGTTGAGCTCATTTTTAAGGGTCAACAAATTGACGCCGTCTGTGGGAACCCGTATAGTTAACCACGAAAATGCGTGGAGAAAAAGCTAAACAAAGGTCGAAAGTTTGACTGAAGGAATTCTAACCCTTGGAAAAAAGAGTATCCTTGAAAAAGGATTGTTAGAAACTTAGGACCCTTGAATAAAGAAAAAGAATCATACTAAGGTATTTTGATAAATGAGTTCAACCGACAAAAATACCCCAAGAAGGATGGAGAAATACCTTGAAGAAGGGAAACCCTCGCAAGCTGCCTCAGCCCCACGGCCTCCAACATACACGTAGGAGGATCCAAAGGTGGGAGCAAGGTCACTGCTCGACTTACAAGGGAGGTAGCCACCATGCCTGCCAACATGAGGAACATTACTCAGCGGAATATAGCCATGCAAGAAATACTAATAGACCTGTAAGGGTGAGGAGAAAATCAGGCTCTTCCATATACAGCCCCAGAAAACGTCTTTCCTGAGGCACGAGAATATTATCAGGAGGAGAAAAAAGTCTAGAGTCTAATGGCTGGATATCATTATATTGGAAGAGAGGCTCCTCAAGAAAGAGAATTCGAGATAAATACGACTGACTATGCCTCGGAAAGGCCATATGAAACTCCATTCAACTTCCCTCCAAATTACGAACCTGAAAATCAACCCCAGAGGTTTGGAAGCATTTTTGATAGGATAGGCCCAGAGACACCTAGAAATAGGCAGGATCGTTCACCCCAAGCACCTAGAAACAAGCGAGGTTATCATCCACCTTCAATGCCTAGAGATAGGCAACATGAGCCTAATCAATGGGAGGATCAACTGATGACAACGAAGAGCCTTCGGTCCGACCCCTTAGAAATAGTGGGAAAGGAGAAATCAGACTATGAACTAAATAGGAACTTCTCAACCACCGTCCTAAATCCACCAAGGGGAGGATGAGGATTCATATGATCCCTAAAGGTCCTGCGACCTCGATGATGACGATGAACATTCTCCATTCTCAGAGGCTATAAGGAATGCCCCCATGCTGAATCACTTCAAACTCCCTTAAATCCCAAAGTATGATGGAAGAGGTGATCCTACAAAACACATGAACAACTACAAAACTCACATGAATTTGAAAGAGGCCACCATAGCAATGAAGTGCAGGGCTTTCCACTTAACGTCAAGTGGATGCGCTCATATATGGTATACAAGGTTGCCATAATAGAGTATCTGAAGTTGGTCAAACATGAAGAAGACGTTCCTAAAATGCTTTGCGACCAGTAAAGAAGGAAAGAGATCTATCCAACGACTCCAGGACATGCGGCAGCAATGAGGCAAGGTGCTGAAAAGTTTCTTGTCACGCTTCACGGATGAGATGACCTACTACGTCTAGGTCACGGACAAAAAGTACTAACTGGCTTGAGAGGATAATTGGACATGAACTCCCTCGTTTGGAGAGATGTGCAGAATAAAGATCCCACTACCTACGATTCCCTATTGGAGATGATAAGGTGCGAAATCCTCAATGAAGAAATGAAGGATTATAGAAATAGGGCGAGCTAGGGCCTCCCACCTCCTCAAAAGCAAAGAGGAAAAGGCCCAACTTCTCATCTAATGAACCATCAGGCCCCATTGAACCATGGACAGGAACTTGCTGCAGCAGCACTTAACGCAGTACCGACCTTAGCCTATGAGGAAGTAAATCCTGATGTCGAAATACACCAACGTCAACCTTACCCATGGCACCCGCAAAGGAAGCAAGGTAAAGGTCGAGTGCTGAACCTAGAAATAGGGACAAAGCATACAATTACTGCTCCTATCATCAATCTCATGGACATCACATGGAAAACTGCTGGGACGTTACAAGAAACTCCTAGAACCAAAATTAGGCAAGGGGAAGGCGTCCCCCAAAGAATGCCCTATAGAGGCCAAACCAGCAGCCTAGAAACAATGAACAGCATCGGCCTAACAGGTACGACCCTACAAAAGGTAGGGAAAACGAGACAAGCCTTAGCTGATTTTGTGGCAGAATTCACCCCTTGTCCCCAACGTCAAAGAAGGAATGGAACCTATGGAACCTCAAATTTGGAGACTATCAGTTGATGGGTCATCTAGCGACACAGGTTCAGGAGCAAGAATCATCTTAATTAGTCCAAAGGGACACAAGCTTACCTGTGCTGTGAGGTTCGACTTCAAGGCAACCAATAATGCAGCTGAATATGAGGCTTTTCTAGCTGGCCTACGACTAGCAAAAGAAATGCAAGTAAAGAAGCTCAAAATTAGCAGTGATTCACAGTTCGTCGTTAGCTAAGTACATGGGAACTTTTCTGCTAGGGACAAGTCTATGGCAGCCTACTTAAAACTAGTAATGAGCTTCATCCCGTCATTTGAAATGTTCGAGCTAATGCAAATTCCACGATCCCCAATGCTCATGCTGACGCGCTAGCTAAGATGGCAAGCAGCAAAAACTCTAAGCTACTCACTATAGTTCCAATTGAACACTTCGTCAGACCTTCCACGAGGTCGATGAGACGGTAATGTGGGTGGAAGACATCCCTTTCTGGATGAAGCCCATTATATCCTACCTAAATGATCAAACCTACCTTCGGGGAAAGAAAAGGCTCAGAAACTTAGAAGAAGGGTCGTCCCACTTCATCTTTCAGAATAATGTGTTGTATAAACGTGGCCTCTCACTACCCATGTTGAGATGCATTGGAGGAGAACAAGCAAATTACGTACTTAGAGAGATCCATGAAGGCATTTGTGGCAATCATGCCAGAGGCTGGTCTTTAGCACAAAAAGTGCTTAGACAAGGATACTACTGACCCACCTTGAAAAATGATGCGCAACAGTTTGTCAAAAAGTACGATAAGTGCAAGCATTTTCCCACTATCCAGAAGCATTCCTTACAAGAATTAAGCGTGGTTTCCATTTGAGAAGTGGGAAATCGACCTCATTGGACCTCTTCCCAAAGGAAAATGAAGTGCCAGATTCGAAATTGTTGCGATTGATTATTTCACGAAGTGGGTAGAAGCCGAGCCGCTTGCAAAAATAACTAAAGCCAGTACTTTCAAGTTCATTTGGAAAAATATCATCTTTAGGTTCAGGATCCCTCATTCGATTATAATCAATAATGGCAGATAGTTCAATAACAAGAAGATCAGGAAGATGTGTGAGGAGTTGGGTATCAAGAAGCATTTCTCCTTCCCACTTCTTCCCCAGGCCAATGGACAGGTTGAGGCTGTGAACAAAAACAATCAAGTACACCCTGAAAAGGAAGCTTAACTGCAACAAGAGAGACCATTTTCTCTATGACATATGGGTCTGATGCTATGAGCCCTGTCAAAGTTGGCCTTCCATCTCCCAGGTGAATACACTTCAATGAAATAACCAATGATGAGATGAGAAAGTATGGATTAAACCTCCTCGAAGAGAGGAGGGATGACTCTCAGGTCAAAATGGCCATGTACCAAAAGAAATGACCAAGTATTATAACTCAAAAGGGAAGAAGAAGTCATTTAGGCTGAATGAATTAGTACTTCGAAGAGTGTTCCTACCTTCAAATGAACACGGATCAGGGACCCTTGGTCCCAACTAGGAGGGTCCATACCAAATATATGAAGAGGTTCGGCCTGGAACTTATAGAATCAAAGATATGGATGGAAGGGCACAACTTCATCCTTGGAATGCAAAACACTTGCGCAAGTACTATCAATGACGTAAGACATCTTGTATAAGCAGCCTTGAATTCGATAAAATGTGATCTTTGTTATTGTTTTAAGTTATGAATCAATACTATCTTCGAAAGGCTAAGAGCCTCGAAGGTATTTCACAAAGGCTAAGAGTTTCGAAGTTATTTCACAAAGGCTAAGAGCCTCGAAGTTATTTCATAAAGGCTAAGAGTCTTAAAGTTATTTCATAAAGGCTAAGATAAAATTGACCCTCTAAAGCTCGAACAAGCTCTAAGAAAGCATGAAATTAAAAGTATATGTTGATTGAAGCTCTAAGTAATCGTTGACTTAAGCAGTTGTGTTGCAAACGAACAAGCTTGAAAGCACGTCAGCGGTTAAAGGTGCATGACCTTATATATTGAATGCTTAAATTATAATCAGAGGCGGACTTGAGAGGGTTTGACACGCTAAAGTGATAGAGAGTTAAGATCCGACCTACCAATAATTGTGAAATGTTTGCAAAACTCAAATGGGTTTGTCAACGTGGTTTTACTTTCAGAACTAAACCAAAAAATTGGAGAAGTAACTTATTGAGGTCAAAAGTTATTATGGTGCAGCAAGGTCAGATTGAAGTCAGCAATTATGTTGGGATAATATTACAAAAGTGAAAGAATTGCAGAAGTCAAATAGGGAAGAAGTAAACTTCATTAAAATAGAATTTCATTAATAAAAAGATTTACAATTGGTGGGCCGAAGCCATTACACTTGTCAAAAGAAATGGGATTCTACGGGAATGCGGGTTGAGGAGCCACGAAATGTATAATGGCATCAGGGGCCACTACTTCAACAGCTTCTTCATCCAGTTCCATCACCTGGGCCCCCTCAATTGAAGTTTGAAGTTCAGACTCCCCAACGTCTTCCTCAAGAAACTCGATTCTTAGCTCGGTGGTGTTGACGTCTATGGTATACACTTCCA
Source organism: Fraxinus dipetala (assembly GCA_902829195.1). NCBI lineage: Eukaryota > Viridiplantae > Streptophyta > Magnoliopsida > Lamiales > Oleaceae > Fraxinus > Fraxinus dipetala. The sequence continues at coordinate 13,089 of CADEPD010003799.1, read as the reverse complement.
GCCATTCAATGACTTTGGTATAGGCATACCTCCTCCAATACGTCCCGAAGCGTTGATACACCTCAGTTAAATGGAAGTTAGCCATGAAAGACTTCTCAGTGTCGCTGTTGGCGAGCTCGGCATCACTTCGAACCTTTTCCACCTCCTCGATAAGACTAGCCACTTGGGAAGTTAATTCTCCCATTCGTCCCTTCAAGGCAGAATTTTCCTTGTTTGCCTTTTCAAGGGCCTCAGCCACAAGACGCTGATGAGCGTCGGATGTATTAACTCACTTCGTCAGTGAGGCTACTTCACTCTGAGGCAAGTGAACCTCCTTCTTTAGCTTCTTAATTTCTTCTATGGCTGAAGCGAGCTTCACATACTCCTCTTTCTCTATCTTGGCCGACTCCTCAGCCTTAGTTTTAGCTTTCTTGGCAGCTTCCTCTGGCTGAGTGGCCTTTGTCATGAAGTCCCTATTTTTTTGTTGAAGGGTTTTAAAGAGGGCCTCCACCTCTATGGCCAGCCCAAGTAACTTGACTGCCTGAGCCACCATAATAGCAACGACCTCCACGGTGTCGCTAGTTTTCACAAAATTTTGCCACTTTTCAGTCCAGAACTGGTGGAATGTCACCGTAGTTGTTTCGACCTCTTGGCAGGTTCTTGCCTCTGGGACTCCGAGACAGTTGGTCATTTTTGCCCATCCTCCCTCCCCAGAGGCTACAACGATTGAGGCAGACAATAATTTATCCTCGGTAAGCACCTCGGAGCGAGGAGAAGGAATGTCATTAGAACTACCCACCCCGGTGGTAGACACCCTAAACTTTTTTTGGACTCATCCACAACTATATTTTTTCCCTTATCAACCAAGGGAAGACGTCTTTCGTCATGAGAAGCTGCTTCCTTGCTGACCTTCTCAATTTTATCTCTCACTAGCTTTTCTCCAGCAGATAAGGGTTTCATACCTTTATGGCCAGCTGTTGAGGTGGTAGCCAAGATTGTGGTCATGTCAGGGTTGGGGGGTCTCGTCTTATCAAAATTCTCTATAAAGAAAAGGACACAAGGTCAGGCATGAAAGGTAAACGGACGATGGCAAATCCAAGAATGAATATGAACCAAATCTTACCTCTTAGAGCCATTAAACCAAGTTCTTCGTAGAACCGTTGAGGCATTACTAAACGCTTGAAGTCACGAGATGAAGAGGGTCGACGGTAGACTTCCGACAAAGTGTCCCAATCAGTCTCGTCGAACTCAAAACACTCCACTGACCCTGCGACATGATCACAATCAGTAAGTATGAGTTCCAATGAAGTGAAACAAGCGGAATTCAGAAATGACACTCACTGGGTTCAGAGTAGGAGGTCGAGACTTTGACATAGGGTACAGAGTCGCACTCGCACTCTTGTCATTTTCCCCGAACCGAGAACCATGTCTCCTTCTATCCTTTGATGGATGTAGGGAGGCCTAACATGAAAGGAGAATGTGCTCCCCATGAACCAAGGAATACAAACCCTTAGAATTCTCCTTGCCTAAAGACTGAGGATGGTAAATGTTTTGGAAGACGTGAAGTGGCATATCCTCACCTAGGAAAATCTCTTTCCATAGGAAATAAGACCTCACTAATTAGGCCCATGCATTAGGGGAAAGCTGGGTAGGGGCCAGCCCGTATAGCCTAAGAATAGCTCGGAAGAAGGGATGAAGAGGCAGGCGAAGACCAGCCTTAAGAAAAAACTCACTAATGGCGCCGCATCCCTGCCTCGGGTAGCAAGCTCGTTCATCAGGATACGGGGATAGGAGTTCTATGTCATATTGGATCCTATATTTTTCCTTAAGATTGGAAAGGTGGGTCGGACTGATATAGGATGGAACTTTGATGCCCCCCAGGTTATATCATTGTCATCTTCATTACTCCCTCCAGAAATAGAAGTGCCTCGTCAGCACACGCCTCAACAGCTCGGACGAGGTCGGTTGTGTTGATAACTGAAAAACTCATTTTGCTCGCTAACTTGCTAATATCTACATCTCCCCCAGCAGATTTTGACGAAGCCATCATCTAAATCTTTATAAAGTCGAAAAGAAAAAAAGAAATCAATACTTACGAATTTCTCGAGTCGAGAAAGAAGAACACCAAAATTCGCTAAGGCAACAAATAAAAGAAGAAAATTGGCAAAGAAGAAAGAAAGGGAAGAACACTTGATAGGAATTCAAGAGAAAAAACTTGAAGACTGGAGAAAACGGGACTTGAAAGTTTCAAAGATCAAGGAGATAAAAATTCACCCAAAATGGAAAAACCCCCCACTAAAAACACATACCTTTTATAAACAAACACACTCAAATCCCAACCATCAGATCTTGATCCGGGTCATCTAACCGTTCATTTAGAGGTTCAATCCGAGCCACTTACCATGTCCGGCGTTTCATCTTCTATGACCCAGATTTGGACATATGATTCACGTGCTGCAGTAAGTTTATAATTGACAAGAGACGTGGGAGACAATCATCATTGTGCATTAAATGCAGCAACTATTACGTGTATGGAAAGTTGCACCGTTTCAACTGTCTTTTTCTTGAAAACATGCTAAGGCATCAAATCATTGAGGCGCCATAATTAAGGATGCCTCGTTTTTCTCATAATTATTGGGACAAAACACCTCGTAATTAACAATCAAGATGCCCCTTCTGAGGTTTAACAGTCTTCACTTCAACCATTTCTACTAGTATCTCAAACGTATGTGCGCTTCAGGGGTACGGCCTCGGATTTTTCTACCTCGATAACCATACCCAAAAATTGTTCTATAATCTAAGTCGATTCGAGTATAATCTACATCGGGTCTGCCCAAGTCAGGTACATCTACAAGTCCAAGCATAAATATAAATAATCATACCTAAACTTAAGGGACTATTGTTACTCCTCGCCTCAGAGACTCGAAGAGAAGCCGCCACGTAGCAAGCCACGTAGGCAGAAAGTCAAATAAAGACCCACAAGGTCAAAATATGAAAACATCAATTGAAATCGAAATCCTCACTCTACAGCCGAAGTACTTGCTGAAGCATACCTTAAACCCAAGTCCTCATTCTACAGCCGAAGTATTTGTCGAAACATACCTTAAACCGAAGTCCTTGCATTACCTGAAGAAGCAAAGAAAGGAGTTGAAGCTTTCCACTCAGAGAACCATCTTAAAAGATCTCTCTGAAACTCTCAATTGATCTGAGGCTCATGAAGCCTACGTTATTCCTCATAAAAGATTTGAAGATCTCTTTGAAGTGATTGATGTGACGTCTGTAATAAAGTGTGTCAGTATATCAGCCTACGAATAGAACGGCGAACCTTTTTGTCAAACATTAATTGTAAAGAGGGGACAGTGATGTGAGGCTTCGGCCTAGGAAATGTTGTCATGTGACTCTGATCCAACGATCACCACGTCGGCAAGAACAGTATAAATAACCTCATTTTGTATACAAAGAAAGAAAAACTAAAAAAGACTGGGATTCTCATGAAAAAGATAGATAGAGAAAGATTTACATACATTATTCTTAATTTATTTTAAGAACACAAAAAACAGCAGATTCATACAGATTCCATTACAAAAATTCCTTATTTCCATATCTATTCTTCCACATATTCCATTACAAAATAGAGACTTACTGAGAGAAGTTTGTCGGGCATTCGTTGATAGTGCGATTGTCTTCGTTACCCAAAATCGCCAGATCCTGAACATCTTCGTCTCTTGTCGAAAAAGTACCTCCAGCGTTCGTTTTGGTCAAGCTACCGCTCCCGTTCGGGTAGAAACGCTCCGAATTCGTACTTGACATAGCAAGAGTGGGCCTGACATCTGTTGAGCTCATTTTTTGGGTCAACAACAATTAGGGGTTGTTTGGTAGAGATTAAAATCGGATTAAAATTGAAAAACTAACCGTTCTTATTGACTTTTATTAGACGAGTGGGACCCAATAATGGCTATATTTTCAATTTTAATTGAATTTTAATCTTTACCAAATAAGCCCTGATACTTTTTTTTTTTTTATTTCATTGTGCATAGAATTTGTTTTCTGAGTTTTCAGAATTTTTTCAAATTTTTTTCCAAACTTTTTTTTAACTCAAAATTTAACTACGACACCGACAAAGAAAACGAAAATTGATTTGGACACAAAATGAGCACAAAAATAAATTTTAGATTTTTGGCCGGAAAATTATGGATCAAAGACTAGAAAAACAATAGGAACACATAGACTAGAAATAAAAAATAAAGACTCAAACGAAAAAGAGAAAAAGATATAACCTTGATTTTGGAGCCTAAACTATGATACCAACTGGTGTGACACACGTAGCAAAGAACTACGAAACCTACAATGGAATTGAAATCGAACCTAAGAAAGCCAAAGAACCAAAGTTTTGAATTTGATTCGAGAAATAACGATTCAAAATAACCAACAAAATGTAAACAAATGTTGACAATTTTGATTGAATATTTGAGAATCTCACCCGCTTGATTTCAACTGCTTCAACAGGCTTGCCCTCTTAGTAGCGACATCACCTTGATGTATTTCAACATTCTCACAAGCTTCAATTGCTTCAACAATCTCACCCTCTTAGCAAGGGCATCGCCTTAACTAATTTAAGCCTTATCATAAGCTTCAACTGCTTTAACAGGTTCGCCCTCTTAGCAAAGGTATCGCCTTAATAAATTTCAACCTTATCACAGGTTTCAACTGCTTCAACATACTTGCCCTCTTAGCAAGGGCATCTACTTGATGAATTTCTGCCTTCTCACAAGTTTCAACTGCAACAATAGGCTCGCTCTCTTAGAAAGGACATTACTTTGATGAATTACAGGCTTCAACTGCTTCAACAAGCTCGTCGTCTTAGAAAAGGCATTGCCTTGATATTTCAACTTTTTTACAAGCTTCAACTACGTCAACAGGCTCACCCTCTTAGCAAGGATCTCACCTTCAACCAAGTTTACATAGTGTCGTGACTTCCTACTTACACCACATACTATAAGTCAACTCATTAAGATTTCGACTTAAAAGTTCACGCATTATATAAATATCAATATATGGACTTCGAAGACAAATAAATGTGATACACTATTTCTTCGCAAAACGCACACGCTCTAAATAGAATAAAGAATAAGTCAACAGCAAATATATTTCAACTTAAAAGTTCACGTATTATATGAATATTCGTACATGGACTTCGAGAATAAATCAATGTGATACGTGATTTATTCGCAAAATGACACACACTCCAAATAGAATAAAGAATAAATCAACAAATAGATTTCAATTTAAAAGTTCAAGTATTATATGAATATCCGTACATGAACTTCATTGACTATTGTTCGCCTCTTCCAGTAGGGCTACAAAAATCCCTACATGGCAATTACATGGCAAGTCAACCTGGCCCCGCACTCCATATCATTCTGCCCAGGAGGCAGTTTGGCTAAGTCTCTTTGGAGAGGCCGAACGTGTATGGTGAGCTGAACCCATTAGCTGAAGTCGGCCACATATGGAGAACCGACCTTTCATGGGTGGGGGCAAGGCTGCAAGGGGCTCAACAGAAGATTTTTTATGCAATTCTTAGTAGGTGATTAATGTGACATTCACTGTTACTGATGCCCTATTCAGCCAAACAGGTCAAGTCTAAGTGTTGTGTCAGACTTTTGGGCAACAAAATTGTGTTAGTATTAAATACCTATGATTGATTGATGCCTTTAAAAAGAGGCCTCAGTCGCATGATGAGACCACATATACTTTTATCATATGGTCGGTATCATTCATCTTCTACTATAAAAACTCACATAATGTGTCGTTCTAAAAGTAATACAAGTTTAGGCTCTCAAACTATAACTTTGTTCTCCATATGATTACTATATTTACCCAAACTCGAACCCCCTTCTTACATAGGAGGCTCGAGTCTGAAGCACCTCCCACACTCAAATACTTTCAAGTTCAACTGAATTGATCGTTGGAGTCCATGCCGTCAACTCCACCACCACTGGAGGAAGCCATGTATAGCTAATGGTTTGTCTAGCGTGTGGGAATCCAGCTTATGTGGATGTAGGAGATCTTGAGATCTGCTGGTCACGTTGGAAATACGAAATCAAGGTCAACATATAGTAGTAGTGGGAATACTATAAGCTGAGATAAATTTTGGTTTTTTTGAAAAATATAACAATAATTTTACTTTCATATAAATTGTTTTTTTTATCTAAATTTCTAGTTTAAAAGAAAAAAAAATTTGTTATAACTAAGTTTTAAAATGGGTAACTTTTAGACCTGATTTGAATCTCATTTTTTTTAAATTTATTTTTATCGTAAATTTATTTTTAAATATACATTCTTATGATAAAAAAAAAATTACAAGTTAAATTAAAAAAAAAAATATTCACAAAACCCACTAATTAATCACAATCAATTCAACTTCCGGAGGTAAAAAAGCATAGTAGTCTCCACCGCCGCCGGCCCACTTATCGGCTGCGATATTTGATTATGACATACTGAAAAAATACATCCCACAGCCTATACCTCTACACCCACAGATAACATCTTCTCCTTAGGAATTTGACATGAAAGTACACACAATTTTCTCTCTCTATGTTTCTTCGAAATTTGTGTATGAATTATTGTTACTTTTCCCTGTAATGGTCTTCTGCTTTTCCTCTTCTCGATTTTTGTTTTCATAAAAGCTTCACCTTTCTAATACAATGGCGCATCATACGGTCTCGTCAAGGCCTTTTTTAAACTAATAATGTATCTTTTCTTGCATTGTTTTTACATTTGCCTATATAGATATAACCATGTTTGGCCTTTATTATTTCAAATTTTAATGATTGAAATAATATTTTTTAACAATATTTGATTAAAAAAGAAAAAAAAATTAAAATTACGAGTAATATTATTTTATTGAAAAATTTGTATTTGATAAAAAAAGAGAAAAAAATAAATTATAATTTTAATGAGTCTAAACAAAGGCATATTCTCCAACCATGTAGCGGCGATAACGGGCTCGAACAAGCTTGTCTCGTGTCATTGCGAGCTAGAATTTTAACCATACAAGTCGTGTCAAGCCCAATAAGTAAAGTAGTGAAATTCGTAAGTCAGCCCCTTTTCTTTAGTTTATTATTTTATTACGTTAAATTTTGTTGTTTTTCCTTGTATTTAATTTTTTTTTTACATTTTTTATTAAATTTATCCCGGAAAAATTGAATAGCTTGAATTTTTTAAATTTTGAACCGATAAAAAAAAAAAAACTCCATTATTTCAAATTATAATTTTTGAAACAATGGTTTGTTGGAAGGAAATTTTTTTTTATTTACGTGTAATTTTATAAAAGATTGTATAATAAAAAATAAGAGAGAGATGAATAAATTTTTTGGACAAACGTGGGCTTGTATGCAAAAAAAAAAAATCGAGTGAAATAATGGAACCTCAAGAGAGAATTGTAATGTTATTGGAGTAGAAAATCACTTTCCTAGTGTCATTGGAAATTGAAGCCCTATTCCTAGTGTTTAGATGGTACGCTTAATTTAATCCATTTGTCTATTTCGTACCAGTTATAGTGATAAGGGGGTCATGACAAGGTGATTGATGGCTTTTGTTTCATGATTTATGGCCCTAGAAAGCTGTCACACTCTCCAATTAGTCTTATAAATTATTTGTCATTTATTAATTGATCAAGGACATCTAGCCCCCCCAATTTGATTGAGATTTTTTTAGAATAATAAATCGTGTGAAAATTAATTTTTCTGAACAATGTATGATTTAAGCGTAAAAAAAGTTATGGATCAATATGTAAATTTATTTAATGAAAGAATATATAATTTAAATTAAGTTAAAAATAAATTTTAAAATCACGAATTTTAAATTTTAATGAATACATTAATCTTATTCACCAAATATTTATATTTCCTCGTAAATTAAACCATTTATAAATTTGTCCCAAATGGAGGCGTAGAAAAATGTTTTAGTAAACTGAAATGATATCAGAACAATTCCTTCTGTCAAAAAGATCATTAAGTTGATAAGTTTAAAATTGGATATTGAGAAACTGATATTAGATTTATGGTCCTTTTAGCATGAGTTCTATTTTTGCTTCTATATTTTGTAGAAGAGTTTCTAAAAAGGTTATCTTTAAATCTCTTCAAAAACGTCTTTTATTTAGATATGTTCAAAATTAACTTCAGAAGTAGTTTTTTACTTTTTAAAAGTTTTATCAAACATGTTTTTAATTGTGTTTCAACTTTGTTAACACTCAACGTACAAAATTGAATTTGAACTAATTGAACTTGGTTGCATCATTCGATGAAAATGGTTTGTTAGTGTTACTAGAATTTAAACTACATCCAAGGCTATAATTCAATTTGGAATTACTAGAATTCCAAATCAGATTTTAGGAATGAAACAACACATCTTCGTGGCTCCTTTTACCTTTTTGATTTTATGTTCCTTTAAGTAGTCGTCTAGATTTCAGTAATGAACTTACTAATATTGTCAACTTTTTAGAATTCAAATAAGTTAAACTAGTGATGTTATAATGATCACAATTATTAATTTAGGTGGGATGGACCATCTAATTCATTGTTCAATGGATGTATTTAATGTACGAATAAAGAGGCTTAGAATCAATTAAACAGGTGAGAGATAGCATTGCCCAATTCAAAAGTCGGATAAGAAACCCTTTCTTTGGAAATAGAATTGTATAAGAATTGAACAATCATATTAATTGGATGTTTGGAAGTGCATGCTTGGAAGTGATTAAAAGTAACGGACCCCAAAATATATGAATAATAAGAAGGTGGTAATTATAGGTTCTACGAAAATTTTAAAAAAAAATTAAAACGTATATTTCAACTTAAATTATAGTCTAATATTATCAAATATACAATAAATTATACTTTTTTAAGAAACGTGTAATTAATTTTAACAACCAAACATGGTGTTCAAATGACATGGCCATTGTTGACCAAAACTAATATAGGGTGGTGCTAATCAATATTCCAATAAGTATCACTGTTTAATCAAGTGGATTAAGATTAGAATCCTACTAGTACCATTATCCCGAGACCCTTGATGTTCTGTCTTCCACCAAACATAAAATTTCTCCAACCAAATTCAGTGGTTCATATGGGTTTCCAACACATTGGAAGTTGGTGATAGATTTAATTTTTCTGAATAACCCCACATTTAATTCACATTGTTGCACCCCACTGAATTTAAGTTCTGTCCATATCTCATTTTCCCATCACATCAATTGGTCCATTCTAATTGATTTACATACTATTGCCTCATCTATTGATATGAGAATGAATGACCCATTTTTTATACTTTTATTACATTTTTTTACTAGGATTAAATCACTGGTCAAATGAAATATGACATAGAGGTTGATAGATTCCTAATGAATGAAAATAACTGGATGGAAATAATGATCGTGTTTAAAACAGTTTAATGATAAATTGACATATGACATTATGTCAACCTATCAGTCAACAAGGGTGACACTATAGCATGATTGTTTTTACTAGGGTTGCAATCATTTTAGAGCATGTTTGACAACCATTATTGTAAAAAAAGAGTTTTAAATAATGATTTTTAGGAGAATATATGGTTAAAAAGTAGACAAATTTTTTGATATACGTGTAAAATATTTTATTATGTGAATGTGGTTAAAAATGATCATGTAGCAAACCATAAAATAAATTATTGAATGTCAAACAAGCACTTAGTACTTTGATAAGAATTAAGCCCATGTTTGACTGTCATTATTTGAAAACTCTTTTTACTACGTACATATTTTCAAGCACACATTCACACAATTAAAATATTTTACACGTAAATTCAAAATTTCTCACTACTTTTAACCACATATTCTCATAAAATCACTATTTAAAATATTGTTTTTCCAAATAATAGTTGTCAATCAGGGACTAAATATATTTTCATCTCTATATAATCTATTTATTAAATTTTACGGAACATGATTAGGTGTCATCCTAAGCATGTTCCGTAAAATAGTAATTATTTTTAACATATAAATATTAAAACTTGAATGCATGTTCGAGTTTAAAGTTTAAATAGGTCGAATTGCTCATTTGAACTTAATGAATTTTGATACCATATTGAATATCGAAATTCAATATTAAAATGACAAAGTCGTTAAAAATAATAACTAAACTCTCATATATTGATTAATGCATAGATATTTAATTGATGTGAGACTTATGTCTTGATATTACTCTATATCCCTTTGAAAAAAATATTACTCCATATCTATAATATTGAAAATCAGATAAAGTGATAATTATTTTTTGAACGATTCTAACTATACTATAATTTAATTATTTTAGTAGTACCTTATGTTTCGCTTTTCAATATATATTTAATTTATTTAATCATTTGAAAAATATTATCATGAATTATTTTATCAACTATTTGGTCGCCATCAATGCATATTTGACAAATTCATTTCACTTGTGTGTTTTCACTACATGAAACCAAATTATAAATTGTAATAAATTCTACAAAATTATTGTTCATGTATGAATTCTCTGTTATTAATTTTCAATTAATTAATATTCACGTTCATTTGAATAATATTCATCTTCATTTATACATTTTAATGTTATTAATTTTAATTAAAAGTTAATTAGGATTTCAAATTCTAAAATGCATTTTATTATTCACATCCATGTATACTAATTAGCTTCCAGTTTCACTTAATTGAAAATTATATTATATTCATTTAGTATAAATGATTTCACATTCACTATCATTTATATATTCCCTAATATTAATTGTCTAAATTAATTAATATTCACTTTAATTCATGTATCGTATTTGCTTAAACCATTGAACAACATTTCATGAATTATTTTACTAATTATTTAATTATCATTAATGTACATTTGACATATTTATTTCACTTATGTTCTTTTACCACATGAAACCCAATTACAAATTGTAATAAATATTATAAAATCTGTGTTCATGCATGTATTCCCTGATTTTAATTCTCAATTAATTAACATTCATTTTCAAATATTACTTTTACAACATTTAGAAAATATTTCAAAATAAAGTGCAACGCCCATGTTACACGTTCAACTCTAACTAGTACCTTAAAAATGCATAATCTTTAATCACTTAGTTGTGAACAACTAAGGGTTTTAGGTTCTATTTTTATTGGGAAGATGAATCGAAATTCACGAGCAAAGTGTATGTGCAATATCGGAGTGTTGCAATTTGAGTGGCTCGATGTTTGAAGTGTAGTGAATTAAATGGACAATCTTATTAGGTGTGCATATATGATCATCCTACCAAAAACTCATTCCTAAAGTAGGATTGAAATTTATTAACCAATCAAATTTAGTGAGTGTAAATAGTAAGATAAAGAATTGAAATCTTGACTAGTGAATGAATGAGTGTCATTTAAGTTGTGTTATTCGTAGTTATTTCTTTTACATTTGTTTTTACTTCAAAAACAAAATAATTTGGAATCCTTTTGACAATCAAATTTCAGTTTTCACTGTTATATTGTGGGTGGGAATTTCCTATCTTAAAAATTTCATTAAAATATCAAATAAACTAAGTTAGGGTGTCATATTAAATGCTAGGTGTCATATTAAATGCTATGATTTTCTAATAAATGAATGTATATTTTCTTAGTGGGGGAGTAATCATGAAGGGCAATTTTATATTCACAAACAACTTATTAATTTTGGGGTCACCTTAGGTATTGCGTCCAAATCTAAGCTTAGAAGATTGATGTGATATGGTAAAGGTACTAAAAAAATAATGTTTATGATAATGAAACATCAACGATGTATCAATTTATGTGAAATAATGGAATTTGACAATTCAATTTTTATGTGTGTGAGAGAGAGAGAGAGAGAAATGTGAGAGATAATGAATTGTCACTTCATCAATATTTAATCATCACGATGATAAATAACATTATTCGATACTAAAATATGCACGTATTATCTAAACTTAATGATGACAAAGATGATTCTTTCTTTGATCCAAAAGTAATAAAATCCTTCTCCCACCACTTTAATTTGTTCTTTCTCGCTTTTTTCTTCTTTTTGTTTTTTCATATATATAATAAATTGATAAAGTTATATAACCTCGATAAATACAAAATAAAAAAAAAATTACAGTCACGTTACCAAACATTTCATTGAGTAATATACTTTATCCAAACTTTTCATTTATATCACTCACGGTATCAAACATTTCAAATACTCTCACTTGAAGTTCAAATGGATAATTGACCTTGACCATATTTTTGACTAATTTTAAAATGTTAAAATGATAATTTTACATTTTTTTCAACAAAAACCACATTATAATATATTAATACTTAAACTTAAAAAACATAAATCAAAGAAAAAATGGTTTCTTCTTCTTCTTCTTCCCTCAATCCCCACCCACACCCACACCCACACCAAACCAAACCAAATCCAAAAGCCACTGCCATCTTCCACTGCCACCGCCACAGCCACTGGTACCACCACCACAAAAGAAGAAAATTTTAACTATGTCACAATGAATGCCCAAATTGTGAATTCAAAGCAGTGTTCATGATGGCAGTGTTCAGAGGCATTGTATTTATTTGCTCTCATTCTTCAGCTTCTTTTCAAAATCACAAGCCCAAGTTCGATTTATTGGGTGGTATTACAAGAATTAGAGTAAATGCTTCAAAATCGTCATAATCCTTGAACACATCCTCAAAAATTAGGCATCACCACCTCAAAAAGTTTTTGAATTAAGTTTTGAGCATTGCTAATTTGATTATTGGTAGGATTATTGGTTAATTTGAGGCGGTCAACAACAGATTGGAGATGACACAATATGAATTTTCAGTCTTCTTCGACGAGCCCTTCACACACTCGCCTTACCTAAGTTCGACCAGTCCTTCTCCTATTCTTCTTCAGTAGGTGGTAGTGTAAGTAGGTTCTTGTAGTGGGACTCTGGCGGTAGTGTTAGTTGGTTCTTGTTGTAGCTGTGACGATGGTATTTCGATCTCTTTCGTTGGGGGAATCGTCATAATGGGTGGGATCTGGTGTGTTAGTGGGGTTCAATCTATTGCTCTGTTTCAATGGTGGGAGT
>CADEPD010003797.1:0-12918 GCA_902829195.1 Fraxinus dipetala | reverse complement strand
AGCCATTTGATATTAGGACAATATATGTTTTCCCTCATTACTTGCTCATGTGACCTCCCTGTCTTTGCTTTTTCTTTGTCTCTCTTATGTGGAAAGAGGAGTGTTTCTTGTGCAGCTATAATGTAAATCAACTCTTGTTGGTCAAAAGATGCTCTCACTTTTAGTAAAGGAATACAACTAAAATCAACTTGATGGTGGTCTAAAATCTTCGGCAACAAATTCCATATTTTCGTAAAATAATTCGAAATTGTTTGTGAGAAAATTGAATATTGGTTTAGTTAGAGATCAATCTAGCCACCCAACATAAGTATCTTTATAGTTAATATTTGCTGAGGCAGTATTTGATCAAATATACACTTAGAATTTGTTCTTTTATTTTGGACTTGTATCTTTCAAACTAAGTAATGGCTGTTGATGTAATTGTAGTTGTGTTTCACATGTTTCTTTCTTAGTGGGGTATTGAATGTATCTATTAAGCATGTTTTATAAATTTGATTATCTCGTTAACTACTTTTGGTTCAAGTGGAACAGGCATATTTGAGATAGGATGGGAAGATATTCTGCCCCCACCCCACCCCTGCCTTGCCTGTTCCATTTGGGTTGGGGACGGGGAATGTGATTACCTATTTGAATTTTTGAATCTAAAAATAGAAAGAGAGAATTCATTTGTGATTCTTTGCTTGATTATTGTTCAGTGCATCTATGATAATTGATCTTTGAAAAGAATTACGAATTTAGTTGCTGTACACTTGAAATTAAAGTTGTCGTATAGCCAACAAGAACGGCTTTTATGAATGTTAACCTTAGCCATTTCACAAAATGAGCTACCATTCGTTGCACAAAAAGGGTATTAAGCATTTGTTTGGTGGAGATTAAAATTAGATTTTTAATAAATTTTGATGGAATTTGATGAAATGTGATTAAAAAATTGAGGAATTCATGAAATATGTAGTTGAATTTAATTATTGATTTTAATTTTAATTCCTACCAAACAAAGGTTAAATATAGACCATCGACCTTTGAAATGGCCATGGTACCTAAAGGGTCAAATGTACATGCAATCTTGTACATATCATTGATGACGGACCGAGTCCCTAACTAAAGATCAAGATCGTAGTAGATAGTGTCCAATAACATTTATACAGCACATGATGTAGATGCATACGATTCCACACAAGCACGGTTATTCACTAAACTGTTCAGCAATGGTTTATCTCTCCTTTTCATAAAAAAGAAAAAGATTATGTAACTTTCCTTTTAGATGAAGAAAGCGATGGGTTCAGTCACACATTTCAATTGATCTACAAATATCATCTATTTATTAGTAACTCATTTCTATATATCTATAAATTAAATTGTTCGTAAATGAAGGTTAGATTTTATTCCCCGCCCGCATGTCTAAAATATGGCTAATAAAAGTTAAAACAACATTGTTGCAAGTTCTATTGTATTTTTTAACTTATAAATCCTAAATTTGTCTTTTCTATTATTTATTATGACTTATAAGCCCTTATTTGAGAACCTTATTTTATTTTAATTTATTTTTCATACTTATTTTCAACAATAAATCCACAAAATAAAATTTTCTACACGTAAGTTGAAAACTTTTTTCACATTTTTTAACCACACATTCTCTAAAAATACTATTTAAAATTACGTTCTTTAAATTTTAAGGCGGCTAAATAAACAACTACCTGTATTCTTTTCCATGTGGAGTAATTTTACTAACTTATGGGAGCAAAATTCAAGGCTCGAGTCGCGTTAGAGACCACCTATAGCCTAAAAAGATTTTATCGTCCAAATATAGGTTTTTTTAAAATTCATTTTTAATTGTACATTTATTTAAGAATAATGTTATTCATAGTGAAAACTATCGATAATCGCTCTACGTATACACTTGACAGTTATTCAATTCATGAGGCAATAAAAAAATATCACATTCATGTATCAAATAACAAACTGTTATGCGTATGTCACGCAGGACGATTACTGATAGTTTTCTAGCATTATTCTTTACTTAATAAAGTGATTTTGTACGTGAATTCATATATTTTTTTATCTTTTAACCACTTTTTTTTTTTTTTAAATCATTCACACAAAATTTATTTTCAAAAATTCTACAAAAAAAATTCCCATGTATAAAATCGAAAATATTTGAAAGTTTTTTAACTTCGAAAAGAGGTTACTTAGCCCCTGTTTGAAATTCATTTTATTTCTCATTTTTCATTTCAACCACACATTCTATCAATAAAATAATATTACACATAAACCCAAAAATTTTCTTTACTTTTTAACTACACAATCTTCTATCCGTCACTATTCCAAATTTTTTTTTATACTTGGGTGTCAAATAGGGGCTTAACCAAAATAGAGTATTTATGTAATTATTCACTCTCTCTCCGCGTGAGTCAGTCCCGTTAAAAATCTACTCGTCTATAAATATATTGAGATTCGATATCCACTCCCTTTCTCTTGCACCGTAAGAAACCCAATTTCAGACCTAGGGTTTGCCGTTTCAGGTACGCACTACGCCTCTTTCTCTCTGCTTGTGACTTGTGAGTGTGGATGTGGATGTCGATGTGGATGTGAATGATTACATATCTTCATATGATAGCCTTGAAATTTTCGAACAGATCTCACATGTTCTAATGCTTATTCTTCCTTGAGATTTTCAATTCTTAGTTCTAGCGTGGAGAGCCGAGAAGTTTACGAATTTTATTTTTCAATTAAAAGCCAGTTTGATTACTTTTGAAAAGCCTTTTGAGTTGATGACTGGAGGTGGTTTAGCTCATTGTTACCTGTATTTTCTTGTCTGATTTCGAATATTTCTTTGGTCTTAACACATTCTGTTAAAGCAGTAAGTCAAAGTTTTGATTTTGCTTTGGAAGTTAATAAAATGGGCGTATTTGAACTACTATGTATTTAAGAGTAAGAATCATAATTGTTGGTGGAAGACTTATTCTTATTGACCAGCTAAGCCGAGCTGTTGAATTTTGAGGAGTTTAGATAGGTACTCAATTCACGGAGTGTATTATTATATTTTCGTGTACTCTTTCCTAAT
The DNA here is from genome assembly GCA_902829195.1 of Fraxinus dipetala. Lineage (NCBI taxonomy): Eukaryota > Viridiplantae > Streptophyta > Magnoliopsida > Lamiales > Oleaceae > Fraxinus > Fraxinus dipetala. The sequence goes on along the minus strand of CADEPD010003797.1, from coordinate 9,857 downwards.
GGAGAAATTTCTTTCACTGATGTGGACATAATATTTATTTAGCTGTCTAGTTGGTGGATTACACAGGGGTTTTGGAAGGTTTGTAATGAAATGAGAATGCTTTCGAGTCTATTGCAGGGAAATTGAAGATGCCCCGTTATGATGATCGCCATGGTAATTCAACACGACTCTATGTTGGGCATTTGTCATCAAGGACACGATCACGAGATCTAGAGGACATCTTTAGCAGATATGGAAGGTAATTCCTTTTCCACTGGCTAATATTTAAGAAAAGTAACTGTGGTGCTTGGATATCTTTATTCTTGTTTAATGACTGAGAGTACATTGTGTTACCTATGTGTTTCTCCGTTCTCTTGATTTCTATACAATTCTTCGTCCCATTTACTTTGTGTAGTTGGCAGTGGTCATTTCTATGATGAGTCTGCATGAAGGCGTCCCTCGGGGAACAAGAACCATTGCAAAGGCCTTTTTGTCCATCATTGATTTACCTTTTCTATTTGAAGTGAAGTATTCTGAGAGAATTTGCCCCCATGTTTTGGTGATTTTAACTTGAATAATGTTTCTGAAGGTTTCTGGGTTTGTTGCCCAACCTGGAGGTCTATGGTGAGAGGTGTACCCCTTGGTGGATTTGGTCGATATTCGTGCAGTATTTTAGGGGGCTTTGGCAATTCTTATGATAGTGTTATTGCGTGTTTTTTTGATGGGAATTCCAACAACCAAAGTGGTGTTTAATTCATCTTTGAGGGAAAAGTATGAAGCCGTTAGTTCTAATGTCTTGATGGCCTTCTTGTTTCTGGCAACCATTTACGCAGAGTACGTGATGTGGATATGAAGCGTGACTATGCATTTGTGGTACGCGGTTATGTTCTTATTATTTTATATAATAGATCTGTACTTGTGCATAGCAGCATATGTACTCTGTGAATGCCATCTTCTTTTCCACTTTCCTTTTGCACTTTTCACACAGGACTTTAGTGATCCTCGAGATGCTGATGATGCGAGATATGCCTTAGATGGACGAGATGTTGATGGGAGTCGTATTATAGTTGAATTTGCAAAGGGGGTAAGTTGCATTGAAATCATTCATTCACTGTTCTGGATTTTTTTTTAATCAAGTTTGTAGAATTAACAGACTTTTTATCTTTTTGAACGTAATCACTGCAAAAGTAATGGATACAATTTGTTTTCACTTTTGCGTGGTGTAATTTACCATAGAAAACCTCATTTAAGAAATGTGTGAAGCAGTTGATTGCAAGTTATTCTCATATAGTTTGCTGACCACTCATTAGGCCCTCTATAATTTTCGAAAATGACGCTTAAAAATCCTCTTAAATACTTCATAGGAATTGCCAGGATTTTCACAGTCACTAGGCATAGTATCTGATGTTCTAAAAACTGAAGAAGTCTGCTTACCATTTCAGAATCATGGGGTTTAAATGAGTTGATGCCTGGATTCTGGAAAGATCTGGAAGGCATTTTATCACTTGTTCTTTTAATATGTTTTTGGAGTAGTAGTGTTTTCAGAAGTAATTGTTTCTGGGATCATTATATTCCAGACCAATTTTCCCTGTTCGGATCAAAATCAATGAAAATATTAAAAATATGCAGTAGTATAATTTTTGTTAACTTCTAGCTTTCCATACTCCATATCCTCTGCTTTTTTATATGATCATTTGTTTTGGCACCTGTCTTTTGACTTGATGGTTGTATGTTTATGATTTATCATTAAATAGGTTTAACTTGCAATTTAGGTACCACGTGGCCCAGGTGGGTCACGGGAATATCTTGCAAGAGGCCCCGCTCCAGGAACTGGACGCTGCTTCAACTGTGGAATTGAGGGACACTGGGCTCGAGATTGCAAGGCCGGAGACTGGAAGAACAAATGTTATCACTGTGGGGAGCGAGGTCATATAGAAAAGAACTGCCCAAACAGTCCCAAGAAAGCTAGGTATGTAAATTGGGCTTTTTGGTCCTCGCTGGTTTTTTATTTTGTATGGATATGAAAAATTTATTATTCTTCAGTATGTTAATGTTTCTTGAAACAGACGTGGACGGAGTTATTCCCGCTCACCATCCCCTCGTCGCGGTAGAAGTCGGAGCCGGAGCCGTGGTTATAGCAGGAGTCCTAGTCGCAGGTTCAACTACACTTTCTTCTGCACATTAATTTTTTTTTTTATACTGATATTGTTTTGATATCCACATTCTATTATTCTGTATAGCCCCACTTCACTACCTGCAACAATGCTAGAAGTTTGTAGTGGTGGTGATTTGAGCACATGTGCTTATCTGGTACTGATCTTGTGGTTTTATTTGCATGTCTAACATGTTAATATTTCTAATTATGAGAAAATTCCATTTAGATTTTGGAGTAAGGGAAATTATTTATTATTAAAATATTTGTATCAGAAGCCTAAGATAATGTTAGAAAAATTACATTAACTCCTCGTCGAATTTTTTTACATTTATAATGTGCACTTTTTGCTACATTCATATTTATATATTGTTGGCTATTAATACAACGTACAACAAAATGCCGCTCCTCAAATTCAGAAGATTTTATTACCAAAATTCAAAATCAATGAGAAAATAGTGATAGTTTTTTGAAAATTAAACTATTAAAAATAAAGATACAATATATAGCTGTATAATTTTATTTTTTTAAAAAAATCAATGTGTTCTTGTCTGTGCTTCATAGTGCTGATGGAATGCAAATGTTTAGCAGAGCGTGGAGTGAGTTTCAAGTGAGCTTGTATTACCAGGGATGCATTTATAAGCGTGTTCCGCTCTTGCAGAAATAGTGCAAAATGTGCCCATTTAAAGTGTGTTAAAATGTACAGATATTTGTTTTATGGTTTGTGGTTAGCTGTGTATGCAAAATGACACTGTTGTTTGTCATAATGCTTTGCAGCCGATCCAGATCACCACCCCCAAAGAGGGATCGCAGTATTGAACGTGGGGAGGGAGGGTCAAGGAGGCGGCATAGGACCTCGCCATCTCCATCTAAGGGAAGGGTCCACAGCCCAAAAGCTGAGCAAAGCCCGAGAAAGAGGGGTACGCCATCGCCAAGGGACGGTAAGGCTGCCAATGGATCAGACTATAGCAGGAGTCCAAATGGAAGAAACAGGAGCCCCAAGGATGATGTTGAGGAGAGGAGTCCCATTCAAGAAAATGGTCGCAATCGCAGCTTTAGCCCTAGGGACAGTGGAAGCCCTGTCGATGATGATGAAAATCATGGTTCTCAGAGGGGCAGTGAATAGCTTGAGATTAACCAAAGTATGTCTGAATTCAATATCATCTGAACCAGTGGTACAATTTGTTGAGTGTTTTATACTTCTATTTAATCTTGGGACTATCTTTGCTCGTTATGATATGTGAAACCTTTGTATGTGGATTTATCATATTTTCCAATTTGTACCAAAACTGATCGGATTATCTTATCTCTCTTGGAGAAACTATTTTAGATTGCTAACTATTATTGCTTCATGAAATTTTTTTGTTATCATTCTATGACCAGATGATATTCGTGCTGATTACAGAATGCAGGCGAAGGGTAATGATTTCTTTTCCTAGTTTCTATTTCTTAATAGGTAGGTGCCTGCTGAAGAGTATATCCAGATTTGTATAATTTTGCTTCTCATGTTCTGGTATTTTCCCCCATTTCTGAATTGCTTGGAATTTAATTGAATGCTTATTGTAGCCGACATTTTCTTTGTAAGCTTGCTCGGTCTCATCCCTGACGATCAGAAAGATTTCATTGCTGAGGCCCTGTTTTTTCTCCGTGGGCACGGCTTCTTATGGTTCCCTCGTGTGCAAAGCTACTGATGTCTTACATTAAACACAATGATGATGAAAAATAGTAGTCTTTCCACTGTCCAAACTCAGTCTCCCTATGAGACGTTGACACTGATTTATACGTCAATGAATTTTACTTGTTATCTTATTTCAATATCAAATCTTGATGTGCAGAGGGGTGTAGTGGGTTACATGATAACCACTTTCTAAGGTAAAACAAACTACGATGCCCACCTCACCGAATGAAATTGTGTCGTGGATGTCTGCGGCACCACCATTACCTTACAGAAATTAATTAGGCACCTGTTTGAGCCCTATTTTTGGTTAATAATGTATTTTAGAATAGTAAATTGATGGAGAATGTGTAGTTAAAAGATAAAGAAATTTTTTGGATTTGTGTGTGATTATATTATTGAAGAACGCTTGGTTAAAAGAAGAGATGTATTTTGAAAATAACAGGGATTAAACAAACTCTAGTTAAAAAAAAACCACACCGGCAACAGGTGCCTTATCAGCCTTCTACAATTTGTTTGCAAGAACACAATCTTGAATCCTTTTCCTTCGATTTGGTTCTTGCGCATGAATGGTAAAAGGGCGGTGAGCTGCTTATTACAGGTGGTGGTTGTTATAATGGGTTTGGAGGTAATATATATTTATATTTCTTATTTTTTTCGAAAAAATGTGAATAAAAAATGATTTAAATGTTTATAAACAGGAGTCAAATAAACGCAAATCTTTCTTTCCAAATAAGAAACTTTAAAATGTAACTGAACTTGCTATTGTCTTGATTAATCTTGAAAATTGACAAAAAAAAAAACCTAATTAGAAGTGTATATCTTCCTTGATATTACGTGAAGTGTCAAAATCGAGGTAATTGATTGTGTCAAGTGTTATTAAAATTAATGGCAAAAACATGCGCCATATTACACAATGTTAAGAAAGCTTTCAGTGAAACTGTAATATGGAATAATATTACTCTTTCGGTAAGTTCATTTCTTTTGCCGTAAAATTTCATTCAACTCCTTTTTAAAACACCTTACAAAGAAAAAGAAAGGTAAATTGAAAAATTGAGGAAAAAATTTTGGCCGTGTAGATGGTAGAATCGTAATATATCTCCAAAAGAAGGGCAACCTTCTAAATCCCTGTCCAGGCGAGCGGATGGCAACCAAAATAACAAACCAACAGCGAACCTGAAACACGACCCCCTCTCAAATCTCACCACAACAATACACACATTGTGTGTGTGTGTGTTTATATAGAGATAGAGGGACGGGAGAGGGAAAGAGAGTGGCGCAAACTGAGAACATCGTATTCAAGTTTCTGATCGAAACTAGATCACCTTTCATATATCGGGTTTTTTTTAAACGATTGGTACGCGCGACCAACATACTCGATTGCGTGTTTTTTAGATTTTGTTTCTTTTTCCCTCAAATTTAATTGATGTGTAAGCAGAAGTGGGCCAGATGATGTGTTAGCTAATTTCCCGCTTTTTTATGTTTTGGCCGTTTCTGTTTTGTTTCTTGAATTGCATTGCAGCTTTCGGAATTTGCATCAATATTTGATGGGGTCTTGTGTATTGATCGATGTGGGTTTGAAGCTTGCAATGCCAAATAATAATTTTAGTGAAAATTCTGAATTTTGTAGGTAAAGTCTAAAAGGATCTGCATTATAATATCAAGATCTTTTAGAGCCGCATTTCAGGAGGAGGGTGGGAGAAATTGAAATTTATTGGAATTGATTAAAGGAAAAAAGGTTTAGAGAGTGGAGGAAAGAAGAAAGGCCATGGAAGATGTGTCAAAATATGCACACAGTCCTGCACATTTGGCAGTCGTGCAGCGTGACCATGCTGTTCTGAAAGGGATTGTTGCTTCCCTTCCTCGACTGGCCAAGGCGGGAGAGGTGAATACAGAGACTGAGTCTTTGGCTGCTGAGGAGGATGCTGATGCTGTATGTGCAGTAATTGATAGGCGGGATGTGCCGGGCAGGGAAACTCCTTTGCACCTTGCAGTGAGGCTTAATGATACAACTTCTGCAGAGATTTTAATGTCAGCAGGGGCTGATTGGAGTCTTCAGAATGAAAATGGATGGAGTGCACTTCAGGAAGCAGTGTGTAATAGGGAGGAGAATATTGCTATGATAATTGCAAGACACTACCATCCTCTTGCCTGGGCCAAATGGTGCCGTAGACTTCCTAGGATTGTGGCCTCTGCAGCTCGGATTCGTGACTTTTACATGGAGATAACCTTCCATTTTGAGAGCTCGGTGATACCATTTATTGGTAGGATTGCTCCGTCAGACACTTACAGGATATGGAAACGAAGTTCTAATCTCCGTGCAGATATGACTCTTGCTGGGTTTGATGGATTCCGAATCCAACGGTCTGATCAAACTTTTCTCTTCCTTGGAGAGGGCTATTTTTGTGAAGGTGGAAATAGATCTTTGCCTCCTGGTTCTTTGATAGTTCTCTCCCATAAGAAGAAAGAAATCACAAATGCTTTGGAGGGAGCTGGAGTTCAACCATCAGAAGCTGCAGTTGCCCGTGAAGTGGCTTACATGTCTCAAACTAATATGTACAGACCGGGAATTGATGTTACTCAAGCTGAGCTTGTTCCACATTTGAATTGGAGACGACAGGAGAGGACTGAGTCGGTTGGAGCTTGGAAGGCCAAGGTTTATGATATGCTTCACGTGTCATTGAGCGTGAAGTCAAGGCGAGTTCCTGGTGCTATGACTGATGAGGAGCTTTTTGCGGTGAATGATGATGATAGAATAGCAAATGGTGTTAGGCATGATGAGTACAGTGATGTTTTAACCGCTGAGGAAAGAATGCAGCTAGATTCTGCTCTTCGCATGGGGAACTCTGACGGTCTTGAGGATGATGAGGAACCTGAGTTTCAGGATAGCCACGAAAATTATAATGGGGATTCATTTGAATCTTGTAAGTCTGTTGTTAAGAAAGAGGAGAAAAGTTGGCTCGGTTGGAACAAGAAAGGTTTGAAGAATACAGGAGATGTTCCTGATGATTTAAAGATTAGGAAAAAATTCTCAAAGTTGGCACCAGATGATAGAAAGCAGAGACTCAACGAAAATGGCCTATCATCGTCTGAGTTTCTCAGGGAGGATATTGGGAACTTTAAAAAATCCAATGACAAAAGCAGCAAGAAGAAAGGGGCCCCTAATGGGTCAAAGAATGAGAGCGAGTATAAGAAAGGTCTAAGACCAGTTATGTGGTTGACACCAGATTTTCCTTTGAAAACAGAGGAACTCTTGCCTTTACTTGACATACTGGCCAACAAGGTGAAAGCTGTTCGGAGACTAAGAGAGGTTTTGACTACTAAATTTCCTCCTGGCACCTTTCCGGTCAAGGTACTTATCGGTCATTTCCCTTATTGCACTTGATGGCGTTCCTTTATTTTTTTTTTGGTCGGTTCATTGTCAGTAGCACCTTTTTTCTGTTTTTCTTATATATTTTCTTTCCTACCCGCAGTGTCTCCAATCTTTGTTGCTTCTAATGTGCTGTTCTTGTAATATTTTCAGTTTGGCTTGTGCTTATAATTTCCTACGATTGTTAGTTGTTCATCATCTCATGAAATTAATTCAGTTGCTCTGAATTTTTTTTCCGTGCACAGAGTTCTTCCCACGTTCTTGAGCAAGAGAGCAATATGTCATGTACAGTAACCATCCCCAAGCACTAAGTATACATTTTCCTAGAAGCAAAAAACGGATATTTTCACTGATAAAGTAACATATGCAGTCTTTGATATCATTTTTCTTCATAACGTAAAAATAAAAAATGTCCTTATTTAATTTTTTCTTAGTATCAAGTTCATGTAGCACAATTATAGATACGAGTATCTTAAAATTAGTTTACTTAATTTATGAATTTAGTATCCAAATTTCCGGATCTGAACATCATACCTACTTACCTAGTTGAGACAACATTGAGTAAAACTTGGTTTGACATTTTTAAGTCGGCACTGTATAACTTAATGCGATTTTTGACTAACCATGACACTTTCCTATTCTTTGGGATATTCCTCCTTTATCCTTTAGGAACATACTTAGCTCGAACACAAGTTAATGATCCTAGTGCAGTCTGTGTTTCACTAGCTAAAAAGGAAGCAGTTATACTGGGACCGGGGTAGAGTTTTTGGGTGATGTCTGGCATGGCATTGGTGCTACAAAGGAAGATATTAACTGCTGTTTAGAATTTCAGTAACTCAGGGCGCATGTGTTTCAGAAGTTGTTTAACTTTCAAATTAAGTAGCTACCTAAAATTCATTGTTAAGGAGAGCCATTCCATAATGGGAAGTTCAGCAGTTAGAGGATTTTCTTGCTGTAATATGTGCTTGATTTAGGGGGAGTGGTCCTGGTTGAGTGATCTAGAAAGGTGTGGCTGATGGGAAGTTTCAACCAAGTCTTTGTATCTACTTGAAGAATGATCCCCTGGGGATAAAATTTGGTGACTTGGGCCGCCAAAAAATGTTGCTTTCTTTCTTTGGATAGCCAGCTAGGGTTCAATTTTGAGGGAGGTAGTCTGAGGAGAGTCTATCAGTTGGCATTTCATGTGTAAAAGGGTAATCGAGGATGTAAATAATTTCTGCTGCACTGTGATGTAGCTCAGCCTTGTAGGTCTTCCTTTGGTGTACTTGCGGGTTTCAATTGCTGATAATGCCAGCCTCAATTCAGGTATTTTTTGCGGAGTAGGAAAAATTATTACCACTCTTTGGTGAAGAAACATGTTTGGGAGCCTTCTCTCCTAAGTGTTCTTTTGATGACAGGATGTAATGGAAGAGCTTTCTAGAATGTTGAATATTCTTATGGAAGTTGAAGAGCACCAAAAAATTCCCTCTTCTTTTGGAGTTAACAGTCCAGACCTACTTGTATTGGTTTAGGATGTAATTTTTCACTGTGATTGAAACTTGATTGTATATATGTCTCCGTGGTATGCCTACTCTGAGGGATTTTGTTCTTTGTATTTTTATTTCAATGAAATTTGATTGATTGGAGCAAAATCCTAATTGCATGTGGCCGACCAGGCTTTAAGGCAACATCAAATCTTATTTGAGCAACAGTAACCAGCCTAACAGATATTTTTTTTTATCTTTGTCTATACATGTACAAAGGTGGATTCCATCATGATAAATACAAGGCGCTTACATATACTTAAGTTATCACTTTTCATATCTTCCTGCATTCGTTGATTTTTGTTGGCTCATAGTCCATAGATCAATTTGTTATTGCCATATTATAGTAAATAAAACTCTTACATATTATTGTTTGCAACAAGAATATATTCCTAACTGATCTTCGCTGCTGTCGTCAAGCCTCTTCTGTACATTACCTTTATCAGAATATGTACAATATCTCTCGTTATTTGAATCACCAATTAAGCAAGCAAAGGTTTATTGTTGAAAGTCAAAGTTGCTTCATGCACCGAAGGCTTGAATCAAATCATTACCACTACAGGAGGTGTAGACTGATTCAGTAATAGGTCTTGCCCGGTCACAAGAAAAACGTGGATTACACATAGATTTAACTGTTCTTTCCTTTTGTCTATGTTGAGAATTTCTTGAGAATTATATTTTGATTTAGATTTAACTGTTCTTTCCTTTTGTCTATGTTGAGAATTTCTTGAGAATTATATTTTGATTTTTCTGTTGTTTTTCTCCACATCATTCATATTTGTTAGTAATCATTACAGTTTAATGCCAATTTACTCGCTCCTTACTATGGACATGTATGAAAACACAGTGATTAGTGAAGGTTCATCTTTTTTATTATTCTAGTTAGATTATTTAGCATTTCAAATATGATTTGGCATTATGTCGGTTAAAATTGCCAATAGGTTCAGTTGCTGGTAATGTACATCATACGTTATTTTGAGCATGAATTTTATCCTTTTGTTCTATAAATTGATGCCATACAATTCAAAATAATCACGTCTTTTTCTAATGCATTTCGAAACATTGGCATAGCCTGCTCAAAGCACTTGTTGCTATCTTGGATCCTTATTGTGACTGATAAATATGTGCTCCACAGATTGCCATCCCAATTGTCCCAAC
>CADEPD010003787.1:0-11195 GCA_902829195.1 Fraxinus dipetala | reverse complement strand
CACATCATTTCAGTTTCATACCATAAGCTAAATTAAGATTTAATATCAATGCAATCCAACAAACCAAAATGAAATATTGATACTACAAAATATCAAATCTTAATCTAGCAATACTGAAATTATCATTTAATCACAATTTGTTAGATACATCATGTCAAGTCAAAATCATATACATCCAAAAATTTCTACTCCATCATAAAAAATAAACTACTCCACATTTTCGTCACAAAATGATAAGGGACCGAGAATCAACATACAATAACTCAAAATGCAGTTGCTAGCATTGAATAAGTATAAGAAATGGATAGTAACCCTTCCCACATTCTAACTCAAGTTAGCACGAAGCAAAATTGTATAAATAACTCATATGTGTAAAGTGTCACTAATACTTTGGAAGTAGGACTCTAAACCTTAATTTTGTGAGAAATGACACGCTAAACATCACTGCCAATAAGTTTATTCTCCTACTTATGAAAGTCAAACCATTTAAGGCACATTGAGCCTATACAGAAAAGCTTATTCTGTATGGAAAGTTTTTTTCTCCCCCTGAATTTGAGCAAATTTTTATTTCATAACATTCAATATTCGAAACTTATTATTATTTTTCTCATCTTAAGTACAGACTTTTCTTTATTAAGCGACTAAAATGACCCATGTAGCGATCTTTAGGCCGGTAAACTCAATGTGCTCCTTTTTTTTTAATAACAAGAGATAAACTTGAGCTTGGGTCTAATTAATAAAGTTAATTCACGTTCAAAATCACCTTACTAATAAGTGATATTCATCCCAAATCTCACACACACGGTAGAGTTCTACTAACAATATCATAGTACGTGCAGTGCAGATGGTACACGAAGATATCTATACTAAGTACTCCATCAATAATCTAAGCTAGCAATGGAAATTATGTTACAGCTCATCGATTACTCCATGCTTGATCACAACAAATAAGTTCAAGTATATTATATATTATACTGTAAAAAGAATTTCCTGTACACAAAAAATAAAAATAATTTAAAAAAATGCATGAGTTTTCATTATAGAAAACAAATAAACAAAGATGATGCATGCATAAATCAATGTCACGTAATGGAAAAATATGAGCATGCACTAATAATATCTATTAATGAGGTATACAAACACCAATAGCCGTCCTAAGATATTCAAATCTCAGACCATCTAATGGTTTGGTAAATATGTCAGCTAATTGGTTCTTTGTAGAGATATGCTCAAGGGTGACAACATGGGTCTCTACAAGCTCCCGAATAAAATGATGTCGTATATCTATATGTTTGGTTCAAGAGTGTTGAATGAGATTTTTGGAAATATTAATGGCACAGTGTTATCACAGTACACAGTCATAGATTCTATAATCACTCAACATATGCTTCATCCAAAGTAGTTGAGTATAACAACTTTCTGTAGCTATATAGTCGGCCTCTGCCGTAGACAGTAAGATAGAATTTTGTTTATTACTCATCCAAGCGACAAGATTAGCACCAATATAAAAACAGCCTCCAGAAGTACTTTTTATATCATCGGCATTTTCGGCCCCATCGGCATCAGAATAGCTAGCAAGATCAAGTTTAGAGTCCCGAGAATACAAGATCCCATAATCAATGGTTCCATTTACATATCTAATGAAACGTCGCATAGCGCTCAGGTGGGATTCCTTTAGATTAGCCTGAAAGCACACAACACACAAACCTCTACACTAAAGCCTATGTCAAGTATACTGGTAGTGAGATAAAGTAAACTACCTATCATACTCATTTACAATGTATGATCGACACTCTTACCTGTAGGATCATGACTTAACTTGACATTGGTGCCCATGGGGATTCTAGTATGTTTCTTGCTGTCTAGGCCAAAACACTTGACAAGGTTTTTTGCATACTTCGATTGAGATATGAACAACACATCATCACTTTGTTTAACTTGGAGACCTAGAGAGTAATTTAATTCTCCAACCATACTCATGTCAAACTCTTGCTTCGTGCATTCAGCGAAATCATGAACAAGAGAATCAATAGGAAAACCAAAAATGATGTCATCAACATAAATATAAGCAATAGTGATGGTTTATTCAATATGTCTGATGAATAAGGTTTCATCTGCACCACCCCTTGAAAAATCATGTTCCATGAGATATGCAGTAAGTCTATCATACCAAACTCTAGGAGTTTGTTTAAAACCATATAAAGCTTTATTCAATTTATAGACATAATGTGGAAATTTTGGATCAATAAATCCTTTCAGTTGTTCGATGTAAGCCTTCTCTAGAAGTATTCCATTCAAAAAGGCACTCTTGACATCTATTTGATATAATTTGAATCCTAAAGAGCAAGCAACAGCCAAAAGAATTCTAATGGATTCAAGTCGAGCTATCGGGGCAAATGTTTCATCAAAATCAACTCCTTCAACCCGAGTATATCCTTAGGAAACTAACCTAGCCTTATTTCTAGTTATGGTACCTTGATAATCGATTTTATTCTTAAATATCCACTTAGTACCTATAACATTACAATTATTAGGTCTAGGAACTAAAGGCCATACGTTGTTTCTCACAAAATGATTTAGCTCCCCATGAATCACATTTACCCAACATTCATCCCTAAGGGTATCTTCGACTTTCTTAAGCTCAATCTAAGTCACATAACTAGCATATGTCAGGTTGTTCAAAACTCTCTTACGAAGTCTCATCCTTTCACCTAAATCCCCTATAATATTCACTTTAGGATAATTAGTCTTAACTCTGGACGAATGTTCCTTAGGAATTTTAGGTTTATCATCAAGTGAGGACTCCTTATTAGGTGTACCAAAACCATTAGAAGTGTGTGAAGAATCAAGAATTGAAGTTTCTTTAGGTTTAGTTACCATGACGGGATCAACACTCAAGTGTTCCAACTCTACCTACTCTTCTCCAATCTCGCCCTCACTACATGCATCATCTACCACTACATTGATGGACTCCAACCCGTGTACGAGAATTGCATACTCGATAGGCTCGACCATTTCTGGAGTATCCTAGAAAAATTTCCTCATCACTTTGGAATCAAACTTCCCCAAATTTTCTCTATCTCTCAGAATATAGTACCTGCTGTCAAACACACGAAAGTAATTGACAGTATGCCGTTTACCTTTCCAGATCTCATATAGTGTCATATCAGTTTTAGGTCTAAGATAAACTCTGTTTACTATGTGACACGCAATGTTGATGACTTCACCCCAGAAATGCATAGCTAGTCTCTTACCATGAAGCATGGCTCTAGCCATTTCTTGAAGCACATTATTTTTCCTCTCAATTGCCCCTATTTTGTTGTGAAGTGATTGGCGAGGAGAACTCATGTTGTATTCCCTCCTCTAGGCAGACGTTCTCAAGATTAGAGTTTTCAAACTCTTTTCCATGGTCACTACAAATTCTCAATATGGTAAATTTTTTCTCATTTCTAAGCCTTTTGCACAATGATGTGACAAGACTGAACACCTCAAATTTTTCTCTCAATGGCTCAATCCAAGTATATTGAGAAAAATTGTCAACCACAACCAAGATATAGCGTTTACCACCAAAACTCTGGGTCCTAGATGGTCCTATTAATTCAAGTGGCTTGCCCGTCAAGATTTTAGAAGTTTGTTATGAGTTACCCTAAGCTATTTACCTTGTTGGCACGGCCCATATTGAGTGTTATCAATATTTTCAAGCTTAGGTAAACCATTAACAAGTTCCTTTTTGGCAAGCTTAGACAAACTCTTATAGTTTATATGACCAAGGTGATGATGCCACAGTCCAGTCACATCAATCTTGGCACTACTGTACATGTAGTTGGAATTAAAAAGAACTCCATAACAATTGTCTGAAATTCTTACACCTTCGACGACAACGTTACATGTAGAATCATATACAGTACACATTTTCTGGATAAAACTAACCTCAAAATCAGCATCACATATTTAACTAATGCTTAACAAGTTTGACTTTAAACCTTTCACATAAAGCACATTAGAGATAGCTGATAGTCCAGATATATTAACAGTACCTTTACCTAGAATAGGTGTAGTAGCCCCATCTCCAAAAATAACCATACCGTCATTACAATCATCGAGAGAAGAGAACAAGGCTTTATCACAACACATATGTCTAGAACATGCACTATCAAGATACCACATAGAGTTATTTTGAGCTTTAAGTGCAACATGGGCAACATAACAATTCAACTGATCATCAGACCTATGAAAATCAATTTTCTTAACCCAAACCTTCTTAGTAGTAGAAGTGATTCTAGCCAACTGAGTCATCATCTCAATTAAATGACTAACCTGATTGGTGAGAAAGTTAACCTTGCTCGAGAAATTCTAACTTTTATTTCTAGTCACGAGTTTACAACACCTAGGTCTTGTGTGTCCCAGTACGCCACAATGGTGACGGTGGGAATAAACATAGGTTCAAACCTACTGGATGTTGTTGCCAATTTATAAGACGATTGATCATACGTTGTCTAGTAGACCTCGATCCTAAGATAGTTTTACCCTTGGGTTCAAGATTGGTAGTATTCCTAATCTTGTTGGTGGCTGGGATGAATGTGGTCTTGGGAGTACTAGTAGCAGTATTAGCATTTTGAACATATCCTAGACCATGCCTATTTCTAGCAGGCTTGTTCATCCCTAACAGATTGTAAAGTTTCTGAATACCACTCATGAAAGAATGAAGTTGAGTATTAGATTCTTCAAGATTACTTGTTAAGGATTTAACTTTGGCTTCTAAGTTCTCATTAACAAGTTTTAACTCACTCAAATTTTTGATAGAGCCTTGAAGGTCACCTATGAGTTTTTATTTCTCTCTTTCAAGTTCATTAACCTTTTTCAGTACGGCTTTATTGAACTTTTTGATTTTAAGACTCTCCTCAAATAACTCTCGTTAAAACTCATGAATATTGGTTTCATCCTTAGAATCTTCCTCAGATTTCTCACTACGTTCTTCACTCTCAACCTTTTCACTTTCCTTATCAGATTCAATCTTAGCTACAGACATAAAAGCTATAAAATTTTATTTATCTTCACCACCAGAGGTATCACTCTATACACTTGAATCTGATTCATCATCACTCAAGGTTACAGCTAATGCCTTACCTCTTCCTTTATTCAAATTTTTCTTCAAGTTAGGACATTCATTCCTATAGTGACCAAAACCCTGACATTCATGACATCTAACTGACTGGGTTTTCTTATTAGAAATCCTAAGGTTATTCTTCTCACGCTTATCTTTCAAGAATTTACTAGGAGCATTAGTTATTTTGTCGTTCCTAATGGTCTCAACATCAGTCGACTCACTCTCTTCTTCCCTAATAGTGTTCATGGCTATGGATTTAACCTTTTTTTGTTGAGATATGGTAAGTTCATAAGTTTGGAGGGATTCTACGAGTTCATCTATCTTAATTGTATCTAAGTCCTTATTTTCTTCAATCGTGGCGATCTTAGGTCTAAACCTTTCAGGTAGAGATTGAAGGACTTTTCTAACAATTTTAGACTTAGGAATCTTCTCACCTAAGTTGAAACTCGAATTTACTATATCATTAAGCTTCATATAGCATTCATCAAACAATTCATCATCCTTCATTCTAATTTCTTCAAACTTAGAGGTCAACATCTGTAGTTTAAAGTTCTTAATGATTTTAGTTCCCCCGTGCGTGGTCCCTAAGATATCCCAAACTTCTTTAACAGTTTTACATATCGATAATCTCTTAAACTCTTAAGCAGACACAGCCATGAACATGGCATGAAGACACTTACTGTTCTAATTACACTCGGATAGGTCATCTTTAGTCCAGAGTGAAATATCAGTGGGTGTAGCTATACCAGAAACAGTGATTGAAGGTGCAGTCCACCCAGTTTAAACACTAATCCAATTACGCTCATCCAATACTTTAAGGAAAGCTCTTATTCGAACTTTCCAATAAGCATAGTTGCTTCCCTCGAAAAATGGAGGCACAGACAATGACTGACTCATCTAGAATTAATTAAGGGGCAGGAATCGAAATCAGACTCCGATACCAATTGAAATAACGAGATTTGACCTAAACTATACCTAGAGGAGAAGAGAGATGAATATGTGATTATGCGAAATTAAAATTTAGTAATTAATTAGCAACAAGTCACCATTAATTATGTCTAGATAGTTAATCAAACAATTCAATTTTTTCTATGTTAAAATACCGCAATTATGAAAGCAATAAACAAACATAAGGAATGATCACGGAGAAACCCCAACTGGGTAAAAGCTCTGGGCACTTTGCTAGTCAGAAATCCACTATAAACGAATTATGAACTTACAGTCCCCTAGACACGATTACCACTAGTACTTTTTGACCCCTTGACAGCAATTTCCACAGCTCTCCTGGATTGTGTGCCTCTACACCAATCCCCAACTGTAGTTTTCAAAGCCCTCATGGATTGCGCACTCCTACAGCAACTCCCAGCTTCATGAATTTATTTATCTCTTGTGGAGCAACGAAGAAGTCTACGTTCTCCAACAACTGGAACTCCAGTCACCTTTCTTTGATCTTCAACACTTTGATAGATATGTAGAAAGTAACAATTTGGTATTTAGATTAAGTGGTTTTGATGTTTTCGATTCCAAGAACAAATCACTCAATGAATGTTGAAAGCTATGGATGGGGAGAATATGAAGTAATCAGTGTTTTATCAGTGTTCAACCTTGTAAAAATTGTTCAAAGGCATTTGATATTTATAGTTTAGGTTTTGGGATTGAATGGGCTGGATAAAAAGCCTTACAACGTGAATTAAATTTTTTCAGGAAACTCGGTCCCTCGAGAGAAAGCTGGGTGACAGGCGAGCGATGGGTTGTCGGTTGATCAACGTCCCGACGACAGGCTAGCGAAAATATTACTATTTTTGCCGCTCGAGTGAAGTCATGGCGACAGTCTAGTGAAATTGCGACGCCATTTTTCCTTCTTTTCCATTCTCGAACAGTAGACCTAATACAACTCAATTTTTACTATTTACAACTTACTCATTGACTTTTACAACATATTAAATTTAGTCCCTTTTGTTCACAGACTTGCAAATTACATCAAAAACCTAACAACTTATAGTGAATTTTTCCTCCTCTGCTTCTGGTTTTTTTCCCATCCTAGGCTTTCACATAAATCTTGGTGTTCTTCTTTTATTCTTATTTTATTTCATTAGTGTCATTAGCTTGTGATCAATTTACAATAAACTAGCATCAGAGAAAGATTGATTTTCGGCATGGCAACGATGAAATATGATATTCTGTTATTAGATCGAAATACGAGATTTACCTTATGGTAAGTAAAGATGCGAGTTCTCACACAGATGGATTTGGAGGATGCATAGGTTCCGAACTTTGTGAGGAATATGTCTTTAACTCGACATGAACTTTTTATATGTGTCCCAATAGGGATTGAATTACAACATATGAAGGAGTTTTGAGAGGTATGGTGATTATGGAAAACAACATGCCTTATAAAATTGTCGAAGTTCGTATAACCAGAATAAAAAATGTTCGATGGGGTTATTAGAATACTTATAGATGTAAGGCATGTTCAAGAATTGTAGTGAAATCTCATATCTTTAATTGCACTTGACTCAAATGGTTATACATATACCGGAGAAAGTGGAGATGCAGCAGTTTCCATTTCTTCTTGACAGATGAAGAAATCACAAAACTTTGGCATATGTAGCTTAAGCATATGAGTGAGAATGGTATTGTAGATTTGAGTAAGAATGGACTTCTTGATGGGCAGAAGACCAATAAGATTAAGTTTTGTGAGCATTATATTTTTTGGGAAACAAAAAATGGTCAGATTCTCTAAACGAAGACATAATATAAAGGGAACACTTGAGTATATCCATTCAAATATTTGGAGACCGACTACAGTGCCTTCTAAAAGAGGTGCTTATTATTTATTGACGGTGATTGATGATTTAGTGGGGATTAAAATTAGATTTTTAGTATATTGTGATAGAGGTTTTTGAAATGTGTGGTTGAAAAGCTATATGACCTATGAAAGATGTGGTTAATAATGATCATTTGATTTGATTTAGATTAAAATTTGATTTTAATCCGAAACAAACAGGGTCTTATTTAGGAAAGTTTGGGTATTCTTCTTGAAATAAAAGAATGATGTGTTTGAGACCTTGAAAATAATGATAGAAAAGTAAACTGGAAAGCAGGTGAAACGTCTACGCACAGATAATGGGTTGAAATTTTGTTCAGATGAATTCAATGACTTCTGTAGGACTGAAGGCATCTTGAAACATTTGATAGTGTTTGGAACTCCTCAACGGAATGGTGTGGCAGAATAGATGAATAGAACCTTGATGGAAAAGGTTCGTTGTATGCTTTCAAATTCTGAGTTGCCTATGACTTTTTGGGCTAAAGCTCCTAGTACAACTTGTTTTCTGATTGATTACACACCCTCAATTGCCATGGAGTGAAAAACACCAAAAGAAGTATGGTATGGTAAACATTCTTGTTATTCTGATTTCGAGATTTTTGGGCATCCTACTTATCCTCATGTGGATAAGGAGAAGTTGGAGTCTAGGTCTAGAAAGTGTATTTTTCTTGGGTATAAATCAAGTGTGAAGGGATATAAATTGTGGTGTCTTGAGACAAGAAAGATGGTGGTTAGTAAAGATGTGGTATTTGATGAACTTGTTATGGTTCATGATTCAGCTCATGGGGATTCTGGTAAAACCGAAGAACAAAATCATTCAACTCAAGTAGAGTTGTAATTTGGTCCAGGAGAACAATAAGAGGTTTCAGAATAGTTTAATTTAGATTAGTCTAGTTTGGAGCTAACAGACAATCACATTTTTCCTACTTTGCCTACACCACCACCAATGCCACTATATTCAGTTGCTAAGGATAGACATCATAGATAGATTAGAACTCCACAAAAGTATGGAGAAGCATATTTGGTAGCTTATGCATTAAGTGTGGCTGACAATATTGATTTCACTAAAGAGCCTGTTGTATATTCAAAGGCAGTCAATTGTAGTAATTCTAGCAGATGAATGATTGCTATGCAGAAGAAGATTGAGTCATTAAATAAAAATAACACTCGAGACTTAGTGAAATTACCTAAAGATAAAAAAGTTGTTCACTACAAGTAGGTGTTCAAAAGAATGGAAGGGATGCCAAGGTTTTAAAATGCAAGGTCTAAGGCCAGATTTATAGCAAAGGGCTACAGTCAGATTACATGTGTTAACTTCACAAATGTGTTCTCACTAGTAGTAAATCATAGCTCAATTAGAGCTGTATTCGGGGTTGTAGCTAAGAATAACCTGCAGTTTGAGCAAATGGATGTTAAGACTTCATTCTTGCATGGAGAATTCGAGGAGAGCATTTACATGCAAAAACTAAAGGGTTTCATAGTTTCTAGAATGGAAAACTATGTGTGCTTGTTAAATAAGTCTTTACTGGGACTAAAGCAGTAACTGAGGCAGTGGTGTAAAAGGTTTAATTCATTCATTACTACTCATAATTTCATTGGAAGTAGTTATGATAGATGTGTGTACTTCAAAAAGGAAGATGTAAGATCCATTACATTTTTTTTATATGTTGATGATATGTTTATAGCATCGAAGGATAAAGTAGAGGCAAGAAAAGTGAAAGGTTAGCTTTGTCAAGAATTTGAGATGAAAGACCTTGGTGCAATAAAGAAGATTCTTGGTATGGAAATCTTGAGGGCCAGGAAGACTCTCGAATTGTATTTAAGTCAAAAAGTGTACATTGAGAAGGTATTTCGAAGGTTCAATATGCTGGATGATAAAGCTGTCAGTACTTTCTTGGCTGCCAACTTTAAATTATCATTTGGCTTGTGTTCTCAGTCAAATGAAAACATTGATTATATGTTGATAAGTATTTTATTTGGACTATTTTATTAAACTTTTATGTCGTCAAATTATTATTTTCTACTTAATTTGGGTTAATTTTCTTTTGTTTTTAATTATGGACTTGTCTCTAAGCAATTGGAAAGGAAGAAGGAAAAAATCGAATGAATTCTATAATTTTGGGATCAAATTCCACAATTTAAAAATTGAAAAGAACATGGGCTACACAAATAAATTTGACTCAATGGGCTTGCATTTGGAAAAAAAAAATATTACAGGACTTATTGGGCTCCAATTGAAAGGAAGGATTACTTGTATATATACACACAGAGGAAATCAAGGTATTGGGGGCTGAATCATAATATATATCTATATACACAGCAAAAGAGAGAGAGAGAGAGAGAGAGAGAGAGAGAGAGAAGTGGCTTTTGAAGGAATTAAAAGGTATGACTAGAAACGAATTTGGTCTTTAAATAATGAATTATTGACCAGTACATTTTGCTTTCAACAATTAGGTGAAAATGATTTTTTTTTGGGAATTTGGACTCAATTAATTTTAACGCTCGAATCATGATATGAAATAAGTCAAAAATTCCGGTAAAGGAACTTTTTTTTCCATAAAAATGCAGTTGTAGTATTCAGAAATAGATATACTCACGAATCTATGCTACTAAAGGGCTTCTATTGTTGCATCTGAGTTATTGAAATTCTTGCTCCTACAGTCTTTGATTAGTCAGTTTTTTCATGAGAGAATCCACTCAGAATGCCAATGGATCGTGTCAAGACTTACTGTTGTAATTCTTAGCAAATATACCAAGTTGACACGTATAAAAAAATTATTCTGTAACAAAATTTGTGGTAATGAATTTTGGATTTTGAAACAGGGAAAAAAAGTCACTTATAATAGTATTCACTCACTCATTTAATTCTCTAGGTGGACAAAATCTTTGTATATGATTCTGATGTTAGATTGCAGTAAGAAATGGGTCACTAATTGAAAAACAAAGAAACATAGATGTGAAGTGGAATATGTAATCGATGGGGCCGTACATTAGAGTTTAACGTACTAATATGTTCGAGTTCCCGAGCGGGAGCTATCGAGGTGGAAATCTTAGGTGTTATAGGAATATTTTGAAAAAATCAAACATTTATTAGATTATTAAGGGTAATAGGGCGACATTCCATTTGATGAATAATTGTTGAGAGAAAATCGAGAGAGATGTGAGTTCAAAACATAATTTAATTATGTTCTTTGATATAGTACAATTTCGACCCAGGATATCGTCCAATAGTTTTCACATTGAGGCTGAAGCACATTATGC
>CADEPD010003780.1:0-11049 GCA_902829195.1 Fraxinus dipetala | reverse complement strand
CAATACAATTATCCATAAATTCATAAAAATCACAATTTTACAGATTTCTTAAATTAATTATATATAAAATAAAATCAACATCTCTTATGTTTACATAATTCGAATCCCATAAAAAAATTAATACATTTGAATTGAATTTATTCCTTGTGAGACGATGCTCTCAACTCATCAATTCTATTACTTGTCAATAATCTCGTACGTTTGTGGGTTTTACACGAACATTAACATTTAGAACATGTTTGGTAGATATGACGGATAACATTGGACATAATTAAAGAAGAAAAAAGAAGTTAAAATCTTATTTGTTAGATGTGAGTATTTAGAACTAATAACACCATCACGATATAGAGAGCTAATTTTGCTTTGGATAAGTTGGCCAAAGAAGCATATTTATTTCTGTTGATCTATGCATAACCAGCATTAGCCTCGAGTATTACTCATAATTAATCTATAAGAGCATGTTTAGGAGGCAGTATCCGAAAGCACACTTAGTACGCGTTTGGTGTTCTTGATTAGATAAAACACGGCAACTAGTAAACGAGATTTTTATTTTGTTTTCTTTTTTAATACTGTTAAATACTATATATTCAATATTTTCCATCAAACATGAAATTAATAGATATGAAATTTGTCATTAACAACGGAGAAGTGCTAGGGAAAATATATTCTGGTTTATGGCTAATGGCTAGAGCCTTAAAGGGAACCCTACATTGATACCTTTTGACTCTGGGCCACCAATGTAAAATTGATTTGTTGAAATTGGTAAAACAAAAAAAAAAAAGTGCAAAATGGAAGTCTCTCCTCTTATATTGACAAAACTCCTTCACTGTAAAGGTGAATGTATCATAGCAAAGGCCATGTCCTGCCCCTGATATCCATAGAATATGACATTGAATATATAACACTGGACACTTTTGTACAAAATTCATCAATCTTATTCAATGTTGTTCAGTCAATTATACTAAACTTCTGTTTGAGGTCCATTTTTTAGAATAAATTTTGTAAATATTGATATTTTGGAGAATATATAGTTAAAAAGTAAAGAATTTTTTTTTGAGTTTACGAGCAAAATTATTTTGAGAGAATGTATAATTGAAAATGAATTTTAGGAGAAAATGAATTTTAAAGAATGGGGCTAAATATGTTAGTGACAAAAAGAAGGGGCATACCTAACCCCCAATAAAAATAATAATCTATAAAACTATGATATATAATTTTCTTTGAAACACCAACTCTTAACATAGTATCAGAGCCCGTTAAACTCCAACGAACGATTCAATCCGATTAAGACTCAAAAAAGTTTAGCACACGAATTTCAAGATTGGTCTGCTCAAACAAGTCACCATCTTGCGGGAGCATATTAAGGAATAAAATTTCACATTGAATAAAGATGAAAATATAGACCAATTTATAAGAGTTTGGACTACTCCTCTTAATAAGGTTGACCTTTTAAGATGAAATCTCAAATCTTAGCAGAACCTTACACATGTATAATTTAACAAATGGATGATGACGAGACTTCAAGATTACTTTTACTTATTGTGTTTTGATGTTGAACTAATTGATGTAAATGCATAAATTGTTAAAAAGAACCGTGTGACTTTAAAAGTTGTGGAGATCCTCTATGTCTTTATGCCTAGAATTTCTTGTTTTCCTTATATCTATATGGAAGTTTTGGGCACATAGGGATTGTAGGGACTGTTAGATTAGGAAGGTTCCAACAGAACCCTTGAGAAATTTCCACCTTTCTATATCTCAAATACCAAAGGTCTTGGCACATATAGAAACTTGCAAATGTCCAAACACTCTGAAAGTTCTGTTTGCCTTTACTTTATTATAAAATAACAATTAGAAAAATGAATCCCTCATGGTGGAATCTTACATGTAATTAATGTATCTATATATTTATTAGAAATAAAGTAGATTATAATGTCAAATCTTCTTTTTTCTTTTTTTCAAAACATCTGTAAAACATTTTATGCTTGTTACATGCCAAATAATGACTAAACCCAATGTATCCAGAGGGTAGAGAGCTTTAATTTGGTTCCCCCTATTTTCAAAAACTATTATTTTAAGTGCATGTTTCCACTTTAAATATGGGATTTTCAGCTACAAATTCCACAATCAAAAGAAAACACTCACCCCACAGTCTTATCTTGTCTCCCAGATTTTTCCTCTGATATACATTACAATTGTTTTCCTCTTGTAATGGCTAGAATGTCAGATCCCCTTGTAATTGGACGAGTTATAGGAGATGTTATTGATTATTTCTCCCCAACTGTTAAAATTTCTGTCATTTACAACTCCAACAAGCATGTCTACAATGGTCATGAGCTGTTTCCTTCCACAGTGGCCTTTAAACCTAGGGTTGAGGTTCATGGGGGTGATATGAGATCGTTCTTTACTCTGGTATATACATATCCTACTACATGTTCGTGAAAACTTTTATGTTCTCATTCTTATAGACGACACGAAAAACAAGCCTTGTTCCCCACAAATATATATGGGGTTGCCTACCTGAATCCTGTTCTCCGGTCCCA
The DNA here is from genome assembly GCA_902829195.1 of Fraxinus dipetala. Taxonomy (NCBI): domain Eukaryota; kingdom Viridiplantae; phylum Streptophyta; class Magnoliopsida; order Lamiales; family Oleaceae; genus Fraxinus; species Fraxinus dipetala. The sequence continues at coordinate 8,509 of CADEPD010003780.1, read as the reverse complement.
TAAGCTCATGTCTATCTTTCTAATATATTATGACAAATTTTTGTTCGCGATAAATTTGGAGTCTATTACGTGAAATTTTCTTCTCTTTTTTACTCTATTTGGTTCGTACAAGGATTCTTGTGGTTCCGGAGGTTCCAGCTAATATATTTTGATTTACAGCCACTAAAAACTAAGCCTTGTTCGACTCGCATGAATCTTTTTCTTGATCAATTCGTCTCTGGCAAACTTTTCATTGGTTTAGGTTTGCTTACTTCTCGCAGATTATGACAGACCCAGATGTTCCTGGTCCTAGCGATCCCTTTCTTAGGGAATACTTACACTGGTATGCTAAACAGTCTTCTCTCAAAGGCAGTAAAGAATATCAATAGGAAATTTTTTTACTAACTTGTCATTGGATATGTACGTGCCTATGCAAACTAGGGTTTCTTTGGATTCGAAGGATTAATTCTGAGAAGAATTAGTTTTGTTGCTCGAAACAGATGAAAAAATGACTGATGTAAAGAGTTTTCTTGGTATTTGAGCTCAAAAAGATACTGAATTAAGGAAGATGAGAAGAAAATAAGAATAATTTACTAATAATCGTAAATTTACACATGTATCTTTCTACAGAGAATCTTAATTTCTTGATTGGATCATGATACAGGATAGTTACAGACATTCCAGGCACGACAGATTCTTCATTTGGTATGTATTTTACTCCATTTCCAGAATCCACATTGAAATAAAGATAGAAATTCAGCTATGCCATCTAAAAGCTCGAGCTAATAGATAACATCCATTTTCACGTGCATGTCAAATTATAGTTTTTTTTTTAATCAAATACCTAATATGCACACCAGTTTCAATGACCCATGGTTCTACAAATTAACGCAGGAAGAGAAGTGATGAGCTATGAATTGCCAAAGCCTAACATAGGGATCCACCGGTTTGCATTCATTCTGTTCAAGCAGACAAAAAGGCAGACAGTGAGTGCACCACCTTCCAGGGGTAAATTCAGCACCAGAAAATTCGCAGAAGAAAATGAACTTGGCCTTCCTGTAGCTGCCGTATTCTTCAATTGCCAGAGGGAAACAGCGGCAAGAAGACGCTGAAAACACTAAGAGCTCTGCCTGTACTACGTACGTTGACTGTTATCGGGAATTGCTAATAATTAATCCACTGCTTCTTCATTCAAAAGTCCCCAAATCAAAGTACCATAATCAACTTGTAGTAGTAACTGTTTCAAATTATCAAGAATCATGCTTTGTTAGTTATTATCCAGTAATTGTTTGATGTAAAAGGAAAAGGAAAAAAAAATTGTACGGGTGACTGTCCTGCTATTGCGATCTATATAAAATTTGACTCGAGTTAATCTTTAGTATTGACCATGATGATTTGTTATGTGTTGCATGTTTTTTTATTGCAAGTTTACGATATTGTTAACAAGTAATAGAGTAGATAATAATCATTGATTTAACTATGCTTAACTTCTATTTGAATAAAAATAATTAAAAGTAGTTTTAATTATTATCCTAAATATTTTTTAAATATAAGAAAACAATTAAAAAGTGCTCAAATGGATAATTTAGAGTTTATAAATGATGATTAAAGTGTTAGAATTTATGAGTTCGCCGTAGCCATTCTCTAAATCTCAATCACTAAATTTTGATAAAAAATAATTATCAGTATTTGTTCAAATTCTTCTAAATAAATTAATTTACCTTTCACAAGTTCAAATGAATTCTACTTAATTAAATTAACTCGTTATATCTCTATTGTAACAAGATAAGCCTTAATAAAGATAATTCAATCATCAAAAATTCAATTGTTAATCGCAAAATTAGTATAAGCATATATTTACCTTCTACTGAAATTTCAATCTTTACACTTAGACTATACAAATAACTCACATCGCGGCTCGTTATTGTTCACAAATCAATGAATTTAGTGATCAAGAATTCAAAGCATGATAAAAGAAGTAAAAACAATCTGCAAACATCAATTGAACATCAAAACATGGTAATTTAAAATTAAGGTTCAAAACTCGATTAGAATCATTCGTCCCAACTAATTGTTTAGTTAAGCAGCATTGGACAAGAAAAATACAAGAAAATATTGTAGTACATCATTGGGTTTGAAGGGGAAATAATGAAAAGTTGATGATCTTGCACAAAAAAAATCCTTTTTCTCAAGTCAAGAATTCCAAAATCTTAGGGGTTGTTCTCTTTCTGTTTTAGTTTTGTGTTTTAAATTCATTTTGGGTTTTGTGTTTTAAGTGTTTATTTTGAGATTGTTGAAAATGTGTTCTTTTTGATATTTTGAAAACACCTAAAACGCATTTTGAAAATTTTGACTTGATTGTAACTGAAAATACTCAAAACGACAAATTTTTCGTTATAGGTTTTCTTTATAATTTTTTAATTTGTTTTCAAAAACACGTTTTCGAAAATAGGAAAGAAAACGCGTTTTGACTATTTTGAAAAATTGAAAATAGAAAATGACTTTAAAATAGTAAAGAGAACAACCCTTTAGTTTCTTGATTTTGGCCTTGATTTTTCTCTCCCTTTTCTATCTAATTTTCCCGCAAATTTTATACGATGTAAACCCCTTTTATGACCTAAATGAGTCTATACATAGGAGTTGAAGAATTTTGGGAGTTTTGTTACGAAAAGGAGTCAAAACAGATTAAGAAAATTCAAAAAGAAAAATAATAAAATTAAAACAATCCCAGATCGGATTGGCCATGATTCACTATAATTTGCAAATCGTAGTGAATTGCGACAAACAAGGACTCAGCCTAAATCGCAGTCCTCCCAAACTTTTTGATCGCTTCAATTTGTTCCCCAAATTCGATTTTGTTGCGCAGCTTTGGTCCTTGTTTTTGTTCAATTTTATTCATTTTTAATTATAAACTTCAATTTTGATGCTGAAACTTCTAAAATCTTCCTGATTGGTCCTGAAACTTTATAATCATTCAAAATTGGACTGTCACATGTTTTAAAAAGTTTGTAATTTAGTTTTCAAACTTTCAAAAAGTTGAATTTCACCCTTGAAACTTATTATTTTCATTTGATAGCTCACTTTTTACTTCTTATCACTAGTGATGGCAACGGGACGGGTTGAGGTAACCTCCCCTACCCGTTACCCGTTTAAGGCGGGGCGGGATCCTTGCCCTATTTACTACCCCGTTTAATTTTTTTTTTAAAGTATTTGATAATTCATTTTATTGTCCTCATTTATTAGAGTGAGACAATAATGTATTTTTAAATCTTTATTTATTTTTAAAAGTTAAATTATTCAAATATATTTGGTAAATTAAGGCTTTTATTATTTTTCACATTTTTTAGATAATCTCAGAACCAATGAAATTTCGTGAAATTTTTCATTTAAAGTATTGAATCCTAAAAAAAAAAAATTAGCAGGGCAGGGTGGGGCACCCGTTACTCGAGCCCACCCCGTCCTCGATCCGAATACTCGATTAAGCGGGCGGATATCGAATTCGTCGAATTTTTTTGTCATCCCTACTTATCACTATCATGACATCCAATTAATATATGACTGCTCAAAATCAACTCCAAATTAGCTCAAAATCACCCATTTTTGCATCATTGTATCCACGTCTGAGTTTTTCCTACAATTAACAAAATTACATTAAATTAGGTAACAATCTACTCAAATAGAAATAATATATAATGTTTAAAAACACATTTATCAAATAACCCCAAATTTAAACTCTTATTCATCTCAGCAAGATTATTTACTAAACACACAAGCAAACAAATATATATCAATGCATTATATATCTTTCCATACTTGCTTCAAATAATAAAATTGTTTGACAACTCGATAAAAGTCCACAAGTAAAAATCAAAATTTTATTTTAACCGTGTTCGATTGATGTGAATGTGCATAGTTAATCTATTCATCGTGAACTTCTGAGTTGGTTATTTCTCGATTATCGATGGTCAAAAATTTCATCTGTCTCATAAGTTGAACACCCTAAACTTGTTATTCAATATCTCACCCGGCTTGTTCCTTCTAATGTTGATTTAACAACATTCATTCACTTTTTGTTCAAGTTTGATTGAGTTTCACCAATAAAAGTCATTATCTTAATATGCAGTTACTCTCCATAGATTTAAATGTCCCAATCTCCAAATTTCAGCTAAGATACTAACCCTCACTAAAAGTTTAAATTCCAAATTAAGTATTCAAGGCTAGCTGGATAGAAACAATGTTTATAGTTGATTTGTCATTGTCTCAACACACTTTTGTTTATTTTATATTTAATTTTATTTTTATTGTGGCCCTTATTCTGTTTTTGAGATCTTTTTGATTTTCGAATGTAGTTTTCACTTTATACTGGAGGTAGCCTTCTTCCTCGATAGATAGCCTCCTAAACATTTATGATGAAATAAGGCCTGATTATTCAATGTTAGCTTCAAACAACAATGTAGATAACTTTTTCCTACATATCATAGCTAGTGCAATGCCTTTTTTTTTTTTTGCTTTTTCTTTTTAGGCAAGTAATTGAGATCAAACCCTAGTACATAGTTACTATCTAGGTTCCATCTATTAGCTAAAACACTCTGTACAAATATTCAACAGGTATAAAACCAACACATATCTAAATAGATCCTATAACTAGATCAGATATCTCAAAAAAATCCTTTCAATTGATTAAGTAGTCATGGTATGTATTATGGTCTTGGTTCGTCAACCTAAGTTTAAAATTAATTTAAAATACTATCAATTTAACCAATTCAAAAATATATGATAATCATCATGACTATTATATATCAAATATCAAATTAGTAAAGTGGCATCACCTAATCATGATTAGTGAACCATAAAGAATTTCAAGTAATCATATTTATTAGCTAGCAAGATCATCCAACTCACACAAGCACGTTCTTTCCTAACGGCTCTAAACTAAACTCGCGATAATAAAAGCATGAAAAAGGCCATTCAACATGCTTTAGCACTCGCCTCTTGACTAGGGGCATTGAATAAAATGAGAGACTATTTTTGAATTTTTAAAAATTTTTGCACATCAAACAAATGAACAAATTAAACAAAAATAATTAAGTTACACCCCAAACATAAAATGCATATTGTCATCGATGTGTGCACAAATAGACTTAAAGAAAAGTAAGCAATGCTCACCATGTCATATGATGATGTCTTTCCTTTAGCATTTTATCTTTTATCTTCATTCACTCTCCTTTGCCTTCTACAAAAAATTTCCATCATACCTGAAAAGAGACAAGAAAAATAATTACCAATACAAAATTATCAAGACTAGAAAATGGTGATAAAAATACTCTTTATAAAATTCTTGTTGGGTGTTTGAAGTACTTTACATGTAAAATACTCGATATTTTATATAGAGTTGGTCTTGTAGTCAATACATGTAGTTTCCTACCATGACACGGTTGAAGGCCGCAATGAGAATCCTGCGATAAATTATAGGTATTGATAATAATTGAGTCAGAGTTATATCATGATAGAAAGATCACAAGTGGTCGTATGTTCTTTATCAAAGATATGGCTTTTACATGGTCTTCAATGAAGTAGCATATTGACTCTTTCAAGTTGTGAAGCACGGTGTGCATGTTTTTGTTGTATCTTGTGTTTCTCATGCAATTAGGTTTATAAACTTGATAAAGGAAGTTCATTTGCAACAAAGTGACTCAATCGAGAATTTTGTCGATAACAAGTTAACATAGCCGTTGGCTAAAAATCATGTTTTTCACGATTGAAGCAAGCACATCACACTAAATATCATTTTATTAGATATTGTGTTGACGAAACAATAAGTAGACTTGAAGCATGTGAAGTCTCGTGATCATATTGTATATATTTTCACTAAGCCGCTAAGATTAATGCATCTTTTAAATTTCGAAGTTTACTTAGAGTTATCATAAATGAAGTTTAATGTTCGTGTCAGAAAAAAATCATCAATTTTTATAATTTAATGTTTTGTGTTATATGGTTCTTCATGTATTGATATAGTATATTATTGTACTTGATTCCAAATTAACACACGTAAAAATCATGCCAAAGTACCCCACATTGGCATGTTTTTGAGAAGTCAGCACGAGGTGATGTTCGATGTTGACCTCGTTGATTATCTTAGACTATCTGGAATTGAAGAGGCATAAACTCGTATTTAAACTCCATTTTTTTAACTTATTTTTCTTTATACTCATTTTCAATCAAACATTAATAAAATCCATAATTTTTATTATCATTTCAATACATATTTCATCAATTTTATTTAATATATACTACAAATTTAATTTTTACCTAACCCAAACTTCAAATAAATTACCATATATTGTCATTTTGTAACAGGCAAACGTTCAAAGATGCTTGAGAAACTCAGCTTTTAAACAGATACATTGACAGTCTATAAAAGTGCGTTTTTTAGGGTCCTGTCTCACCTGTTATAGGTAAATAAATGCTTTGCATTATTTCCTCCGGTGACTGGTGTGCTCTGAGTACTACTGTTTATTGCTGACCAACCATTAATTAAGCACAGGCACGGGTAACTCCTGCAGATGGATTTAATTGGTGCTTTTAATTGGGATAACTGTATGTGTTCGATCAACACACAGTAAGGTCAAAAAAAACTCCTGCAGATGGATTTAATTGGTGTTTTTAATTTGGATAACTGCATGTGTTCTATCAACACACAGTAAGGTGAAAAAAAAAATCAAGAAAATAATTAAGCTCTGAAAGATATTTTTCATGGATTAATCTATTTGTACATAAATGTGTGTATAGGGATTGACATAATGTGAGTGGGGGTGGAGCCTACGACTAGAGATGGAATTAATTGGTGTTTTTAATTGGGATAACTGCATGTGTTCGATCAACACAGTAAGGTAAAAAAAAAAAAAAATTCAAGGAAAGATATTTTTAATGAATTAATCTATGTGTACATAGGGGTTGACATAATGTGAGTGGGGATGGGATGGGATGGCATGGCATGGGGTGAGGTGTACACACCTACTTACACATAACATGGCCCATTTTTCATTCTCATTTGCAATTGAAAAAGTACGGCCAGCTTTGAAAAACAGACGGACATCACGCTACATTGAAAAATTCAAAGCCCTTGTTTTCTTCAAGCTTTTGGAGAGTATAAAAACAAAAATGGTGCTTCATGTACAATATCATCTTTTGATCGAACCACTTGGCGTGAAGTTAAGAACGATGATTCTTAGGTGGTTGTTGTGGACGAGTACATTAGAAAAGTGGTGATAAAATTAAGATCGGAGGGTTTGATCTACTTTCATTAATAAGTCAAAAGAAAAATAAATAACAGGGAGTTGTCATTAGGTCTTCTGATTGTTATTTTGTTAATTTTGCGAAATTTAAATAATCGAATACTATTATATTTTTTTATCAAATTATTAGAGGATCATTTGATGTTGTAGATGTTTTCCTTCGAAGTTTATGACATTATATCCGGTGTTCATGTTCAATGTTGCTAGTTAATTTTCGTATTTGTTAAACTGCAATCACGAACACACCATTAATCTGCCCGTGCCGGTCAATAACATTAAACTTTTATTAACAAGTTTTGATTGCTTGCCTGTCCAAAGCTTTACAAGTTTAATTAAATTAATTTTCAATTTATCTAGGTTTTAAAACTTTCACTCGATATCAGAATGGGTGTACGTATTAAAAAGTGTGATCCAAGAAAAATCTAGATATTGATAGAGCACCCTGTAGACCTTTTGTACTAGACAAGACTAATTATGCCTATTGAAAAATTAGGATATAGGTTTATGCCCGATCCCTTGAAGAAAAAACTTGACACTATTGTTTATGGATTAAAGTACCCACAATAGTCGAAAATGAAAAAGAGAGAAAAAAAGGTTGAAGAGTGGGTTACTACATATTTCAATAATGCTAGTTGAAATTCTAAGGCTTTAAAAGTTATATTTTGTTTTGTAGATTCTAACCAAATTTATTTGATCTATACATGCAAGGTGACTAAGGAGTCTTCAGACATACTCCAAATTGCTCATGAAGGAACTTTCATTGTAAAGTCATCCGAACTCCAGATGCTCACCTTAGAATTTGAACAATTGATGATGCCACTTTCGTTCACAGCTACTCCTAATCATAATTTACGTGTTTTCCGCCTAACAAATACCTCTTCAGACGCTGCGCGCAAAGCCTCAGTTATAATTGAATGCTATTATGTTATTTGTTGGTATGTTCACATTGAATTAAAAAAGTGTTGAAATATGTATTTGGTGCATATTTTTTTCTTCTATTTTTGATAGATATTAAGAAAAAATTTATGTATTTGGTGCACTGAATTAAAAAAGTGTTGAAATATGTATTTGTTGCATATTTTATTCTTCTACTTTTGAAATATGCATTTGGTGCATATTTTATTCTTCTATGTCAGCTCACGCATTTCTGAAAAAATATTGCGTAGAAATGGATCCGAATAGTTTCATTTTACAAAATACTCGTAGTTTTGATTATTAAAATACTTGGACTAACT
>CADEPD010003779.1:0-11584 GCA_902829195.1 Fraxinus dipetala | reverse complement strand
AAGAAATTAATTGAGCATGATAGACATTTGGGCTGCATTGTTGGTGATTTGAGGCATGAGAATTTATATTTTAATCTTGAATTCCTTAACTGTTTTGGTTCGACTTTATGGAATATGTTGGGAATCAATTTAGTATTTTCTACTACTTCTCTTATACGTTTTGATATAGTTTATGATTTAAATCCATTAACTTTGTTTGGTTTAATTCATTTAACTATTATTGTAAGTGGTAGCTTAGATGGAAAGCGAGTGTTTGAATTATATGCATCTCATGGTAGCAAAAGGAAGAGGTGTGAAGTATTCTAACCAGGTGATTGGATTTAGGTACTTAGGCAAAAATGACTTGCTCAAATACAAAAGAGACCAAGATTACATCCTAGAGGAGATGGACCATTCCACGTCATTGAAAAGATTGAAACCAATGGCTACAATTTGGATCTTCAAGGTAAGTTTATGATCATTTGTATTATGATGTCTCTGATTTTTCTCTTTGTCATGCAGGTACTAATTCGAGGTCGAATCCTTTCGTAAAGGAAGGGGATGATGTGATCCAGGATATGAGGGCAAATCCGGGTAATGATCCATTAATCATTAAAGAAGGGTTTATGACTAGTTCATGAGCAAAGTGGGTCAAGAAGCTATGTGATTTTTTGTTCAAACAACAGTGGATGAAACATCGATCACAACAATCAAAGGAACTAGTTTCATGTTGGGTTTGGAGAAAGAAACCAGATAAATCAACATGGTTCATGCAACAGACGAGGAAACTGTTCAGAACAACAATGTGACCGTATAGTTATATTGGAGTTGCGACTGCATAGCTTTTTACCGAAATGAAGTTGAAGGTTCAAGATACAACTATGCGACCACATGCCATTAGCCTATGCGGCCGCATAGTTCAAATTGGGTCGCAAATTTTTCAAAATTTTGCGCAATCTTCTATTTGTATGATATATTTTTTTATATCTTTTAAGACTTAATTTCATTTTCTAGCTAGGTTCCCAACAAATATGACTCATTCTATTCATTATAAAAACACACAATTTGAGAGATTTTATTGCAAGGTATATTGCTTTCTTTCATTTTTCATTGAGTTAATTGTGAACTTATCAAGATTATTCTTGTAGCGTTTGAACCAAACGAGTGAGATTATTGAGTCTTGTAATCATGGGGTCAACATATTTTCAAAGATTGTGTTGGTTCTTTGATTTAATATTTTTGAATCAAGCTTAAATGTTGATTTCTTGGCTTTTTGGTGTTGAATCAATCTTGTATAGGTTTCGTAGCTACCATTGCCACGTGGGTTTGCATCAGACTACATCTTCTAATTGTTTTAACTGCATTCACTGATTGATTTGTTGCTATACCAACTAATTTTTGAGTTATAGATGCTAGTTGTGATGAGATTGTTGTTAGTGTATCAACCTTGTACATTCCACCAATTATCTTTCCACCTAATATCTATATTGGCTACAATTCACTAATGTATGCCCGATCCTCTATGATTTGATAAACTTGATCCACTGTGTTTTTTTGAAATTGACCCATCATAGGCAGAATCAACATTAGCAATGTTCGTAGAATTTTACCCTATGTAAAAGTACTGGACATGGAGTCATTTCTACAAACCATGTTGTGGACATTATCAAAGCAGACTTTTCAATACTTTCCTTGCCTTGTACTAGCAATTCAAATAAAGTTGAGAGAGTGCTTTCATTTCATCTCTTAACCTGACAATTCTCTTTGGTGAGAAGTATTTATTTAAGAACTTCTGGCTCAAATTATTTCAAGTGGTGATGTTGTATGGTGAAAGGGTATCCAACCATTTCCTGGTTGAATCTCTTAAAGTGTAGGGAAAGAGCTTCAACCGAATTGTATCAGTGGAAACTCCCAAATATTCAATTGATGCACACATATCTAAAAATCTCGAGATTTGACCATTTAGATTTTCAATGGTTTTCCCAGATAATTGCAATGCATGTATCAAGTCCATTCTCAAGTGAAAATTAGCTTACCCAAATGTTGGATAAGCTATGCTAGATATGCTTTCTACTACTGATGAAACCATGTATTTCCCATCAGTCTCTTATTTCCATTACCCGCAGCTTCAACCACATGTGCTGCATTTTCATTCATCCCAACGACATCTAGATTTTGTATGTCTTCTATTATGCTTCTGCCAAATAGGTCCCAAATCATCAACTACGTTGCAACCCATTAAACAATGTCTCTATGGCCCACTGACACGGGCCTAATTTTGTTACACCCCCAACACACTAGAATCTTGCGGCCTTAACGTTTCACAATTCTCGTCCCTCATGAGAAAATATTAAGTCAGCCTTTGAACCCTCACAATAACTTAACCAATTATAACATTTTTGAAAAGAGAATTTGAAGTAGAAAATATAAGGAAACAAGTTTGGGAGAACTTTCTCTTGGTATAAATGAAAGGAAAACATTACAATCTCTATCAAATATTAAACTCGCTTCACTCCATATGATTTAAAAATGAGATTACATCTCTATTTATAGGCAAAAACCTTGTAAGTTGCTTTGAAATCAATGACCAAGATTAAATTGATCCAAGGGCCTTCATTGGTTACAAGTTATATGCAAGTTGCATTAATCTCCTTTGAGCAAGTGGTAGTCAATTTGGTCTTTGCTTCTTTGCAAGTGGCAATTTCGTATAACTCCAATGCAAGTATACAAATCCATTTCATAGTAGACGAATTGAATTTTGTTTCTTCCTTGGCATTTCCATCCAAGTAGCACAAGTTGTACAAGTGGCCAAGTTGCACAAGGAGGCCAAGTTGTTCACTTACGTCCCCAAAATAGTCAACCACAATACACAGTATTTCTCCTCCTTAAAACTGTGGTTTTTGAACTTAGAGGAACCTCACTTATGCCCTACACAACTACCTGAGTCCTCCAGCCTGAGTTCTGCCTACACAGCTACCTGCATCCCTAACCTACGTTCTTCTTGTAGTCTGCATGAGTTTTCTATCTCCAGTCTGCCTGTGTTTCCTATCCCAATCTGCCTCTGTATATCCCGCCTACGTCCCTTGCCCAAGCAATTTCGCCGTGCATGAGATGTGTTGCGACTGCTGCCAAGCTTGATCGATCGCGACCTGGGAAGACGTAAGTCCACTCTCTACGTTGCTCTCATCTAGTATTCGAGGCTATGGAATGCCTAAATAGAGGCCTTATATAGTCGAAGCATCTAGTAACCGAATTACCAAACTGTCTCAGTCGAAATACAGGTTGAGGTCAACCCTCTAATGGCTAAGGCTAGGTGGAACCATGATACAAAGAAGGTGTACGAGGCTCCTAGCCTCTCATTTACAAAAAGCATCTTCAATTCACATTTCCCTAGGAAAATCTTTCGTATAACTTTGCCAAATGGATACTTGATGTGACAATACACTACAGCAGTCATTTTTAGGTCAAATTGTCAGTCTAGTAATCAAAGGTTAGGCCTAGGCATAAAGATGGCGAACTTTCAAAAGTATTAAATGCCTATAATGTGCTTAGCCTACGATAAGAGAGATGACGGTCAACTAGCACGATAAGGCCGTGTCTTCTAATCCAACGACCTTTATTGTACATCTTCCTCTATAAAAACTTACACATTATGTCATTCATAGGTAGTGCAACTTTATACACTTGAACTATAAACTTGCTCTCTCTATATATATCAACTTGATATCTTCTCAGATCCGACCTGATTTACTTTGTGGCTTACATCCTTAGCACATCCCACGCCCTCCTTCACTCGTACATACGGCCTCCTCTCCCTACCTTGGAGAAGGTCATGTGTAATTTACGGTGTGTATAAGTGTGTAGGACCAAATGCTTATTTAGACGAGTGAGGACCCGAGATTTGTTGGCCACACCATCTATCATTTTTTTAGATCAACAGATTGATGCCGTCTGTGGGAAGCCATACTACAACCACGAGCATAACCGTGAGGAAAGCTTGAAAAAAATGTTTTAGCTCATCTTTTAAAAACTGTTTTGTTCTTGATTAGAGACCAGGTGAGAGCACTAGGAAATAGGAGTTCAAAACTCAACACTGTCAATGTTTCTTTTGAGGGGTATTTTGTCAGTAGTCTACTTTGGAAGAGTCATTCTCTTTGAAGAAAAGAGTTTTCCTTCACGAAAATGAGTTCTACTAGTAAAGATGATCCATTTAGAAGGACCAATGAGGCAATTTAAGAAAGGGTCCCCCAAAGGGCTGCTCCAATCATTACCGAATAGGTGGAATGAGGGTTGTGGCTCAGCTAAATAGAGAGGTGGCCACTAGGACTGCCAACATGAGAAATTTCACTAGATAGATCACTGTCATGTAGCATTTTCTCATGCAAATGCAAGAGCATATGGGCCATCAAATGCCCCATAGAGTCCCTCGATCAAGGGCATATAGGTCCCAATATGTGCCCTGTGCTGATTACTTTTCCCAGGAGGAAAACAAAGTCCAGAGCCAAAGAGCTCTCTCCCATTGACAAAGGAGAAATGCTAGCCCCCCTAAAAAGGGAGGTAGGAGTACATGTGTCCTTAAACTACGTTTCTGGCAGTCCTGAGGAGTTTCCATTCAACTTTTTTCTAGAATATGAATAGGAGTAGATGCCCCGAAAGGTCTACCAATGTTTATAACTGAATCGACCCGTTGATACCTAGGAATAGGTCATATCAGCCATCTTCCATGCTTAGAAATAATCACCAATAGTTATCACTTTTTTCAAGGCTATATGGCCAAAAGTAGCTAGCACCCTACTTAGGAATAAACGCCAAAGAAGGGATAAGGAGAACTTGAGAAACCAAGCTAGTCCATCTCAACAGCCTCATCGTTATCAAGTCGATGACGAGGAAGACGAGGACGAGGATGGGCTCAAAGGTCCTGCGATCTTGATGATAATGACAATAATCTACCTAATTTCCAAGCGCTAAAAGATGTCCATGTGCCAAGTCACTTCGTACCTCCGAAGATTCACAAATACGATGGAAGAAGCGACCCAACAAAGCAACTTAACACTAAAAAACTCACATGAGCCTTAGAGGTGCTTCACCAGCAGTATAGTGCAGAGCCTTCTACTTGACCCTGAGTGGAGCGACAAAAGTTTAGTATAGTATAATACCAAAATGAAACATCAAGAGTTGGCCGACCTCAGTGAAGGAGAAGTCTCTATCAGCCCTCTAAGACACGATACAGATGGATGGCGAGATGCTGAAAAGCTTCTTAGGCCACTTTACCAACGAAATGACGTATTCTGTACAAGTCGCAGAGAGAAAGGCCTTATCAATCCTAAGAGGAGGCCTCAACATGAATACCCTTTTTTGGAGGGATGTGAAAAATAGAAACCCTGCCAATTATAACAAGTTGGTGGAAATGATGAGCCTAGACATCATCAATGAAGAATTGATTAATAATTGTAATATGGCAACCATGCGGCTCCTACCTCCTCAAACGAAAAAAAGAAAAGGTCCCACCATTCACTTGGTAAATCATCAATGGACGCAAGCTGGACATGTAATTGCCCAAACTTCAGGTCAGGCTCTGGCTACGCCAACCCTGAATGCAGTGCCAACATTGGCCTATGAAGAAGTGGCTCCTACCCCCGAAGGTAGCCTACCCACCAACAAGATGGAGGCCAATGACAAAGTGAAGAGCCTAGGAGAGACAAGCTGGCCTACAACAACCACCATCAAATGTACGACCATGATACAAATGATTGTATAGATATACCCCAATGTAGGGAGCGGACTAACTTCTCCATACAATAGGAGAGATAAACGTCCTCCCTTAGGGAGACCGTCCATGCCTAGAGAAGACCAACAACCTAGTTGAGATGAGACGCTGTGACTTCCCAGAGAAGTATGTCCCCCACAAACAAGGTAAGACCAACAGCCTAGAAGAGATAATTAAAATATATTTTGCAACAAAAAGAAAACCATTTTGATAAATCGGTATTTGTCCCCAATTTGTGCATCATACTTGTACATGGACGTTTTCTTATAGGTCAGGGATGAACAATATGTTGCATTGTGCAATAGTTGTGCTATTCAATGACTGAGGCAAAATGTAGAAACTTTCCTTAGAGAAAGATTCTTGTGTTATCTCCATATTTTTCTCTCTACATAAGTTAGATTTAAATCTACAATTGAATTTTTAAGATTTTATGTCATTAAGTGGAGAAGGGGCTGCTTGCATCTGTTGATTAGATAAGCCAATTAAATGTGTAATGTAATCCCAACGGTAAGCCTAATATGTAAATTGATTTATTTTGGTGGCCCTGAATTATTGGTTACATCATTTACTATGTAGTATTATAAAAAATTCCATTGCTACACAAAATATCATCGTAATTGATCGCTCAATTCAATATTTCTCCTCTGTTAGGTAATATGGTAGGAAAGAATATGGGCATTTGTCATAACTGCAGAAAGCTCGGGTACATCTTGTTTGACTGTCCAACTAAGAAACGATGTACAAACTGTGACGAGGGCATCAAGAAGTATATGGAGGTCGAGAAAAATACAAAAAAATATTAGACGATTGTTCTTCTGCGGTACTAGAGATTGAAGCCATTTCAAGTGGGAAAACGAAGTCGAGTCTACCGGCAAATCTCCTTGTGATTCGAAGTGTACATGCAACGATAAACAACCTTGTCAAAATCGGTCATGCGTGTTCACCAGTTTTGCTCAAATCACTGAGCAAAAAGATATGGAGATCCGTCAACATTACTATGCGAAAGGGAGAATGAGTGATGGAGAATAACGGGCACGTGAAGGGAACCGTTCCGTCATTTGCATATATCAATGTGACGAGATAGAAGCCCTTGCTGGAGTTATCACACTCCATTTTTGAAATCGGCTCTATAGTTGTTGTAGTCTAATGTTTGTAACATTTAAGTTTTAGTCAAGTAGTTTACTTTATAATATGTTGTAATAGTTTGTTTTGGTATGCTATCATAGTATGTTTATGTACAAGGGAATCACTTGTATGTTTACTACTTTACATTTATGTGAAGATTATTTACCTTTGCCATATTTACTGTTTATGTCAAATACATTCCGAATTGAAAAGTCCAAAATTTAAATGATATTATGTTCTCCTAATAAACTCTTACAAACACCACAAGATTAAATATGCAAACTGGAAATTTCACCATTTCCACTTTCTTGACAAGAGGCATCATAGATGGTAGTATATTTGCAACTTCTCATCCACTAACGTGTTTTATGATATCAACAACTATCTATATCAACTCTCTTATTAAGTAAGAACATTTTAATGAATCTCTTTACCATTTTTCTTTATGACGATTTGAATTTTACATAGCAATACAAAATTACTATTTAGTTGTCAACATTCACCATGTTAATGATTCTCTTTACCATGAGAAGTTTATTAATACAAACAAGGTTGCTAGCTGATTTCAAATCCATTTTGTAAATTCAACAGAAATTATTGATTTCAAATAGAGTACAACACATAATTCATTTTTCATATTCGAATCCAATCTTCAATTCATTATACTTTTATGAACCACAATGTCATATTGAGAAACATGAAAACAACTGAACGAACAAATTGAAAATATAATACAACCGAACAACATCATTGCAACAAATTGTTGTGTTGCGTCAATTGCTCTTATGGAAGTTCCTGCTTGGTACACTACATGTAGATAGTAGTACAGTATTGCATTACCTAACCAAAAAAAATACATCAGCATTCGACGGTCAAAGAGCAAATGGAATGATAAATATATACATTTTACCGTAAAAAAAACATTCATAATTGAGAGACACATTGTTGATGACGGAGGAATCACATTCGAAGATGTATATGGGTGTGTACCTGCATGAATTTCTTCATCAACCTACATGAAATGAATATGTAATTAACAAATTAAATTCACTACATTGAATACTATGCATATACTAACCAATAGGAGTTGAAAATATGAGATTGGTATGGGCATCATCAGTTGTACTTGTTCAGGTGTCCGAAGAATGGTATATCGTGTCCCAGATTAATTTTCTGTATTCTCATTCTATTTCCTTTGTTTGAATTCGAAATTTCCTACATCACATTGGAATACTTGATGAGTGATATTCATTCTAATAATCATATGGCAAACAAAACATTAATGTTTACCTTTGTTTTTCTCGAACTCGACTCCAACGGGCTTTTTTCCTAAGTTTCCTTGGTGCGCCCTTCTTATTAGAAAATTTCGGATCCTGTACACTCCCACCACCTGTGTCGTGTGACGTCATAGATTGAAAACCCAAAATCCATAGTCTGCGGGGCAAGGAGATTATTTTTGGAGCTCGACTTCGTAGTCCTTATCCGTTTAGATTGCAATCCAATCCACTCTATTATCTCACGAGTTCGCTCTTGATCAACTGCGACAATGTTTGCCAACACAACAAATGCTTCACACATTTTGTCATACCTCAACTACTCGGGCGTACTAACCAAACCATCAAAGTGAACTGCGACCCGTGTATGTGCTCGAGTAATATCTCACATCCATCTCCGCAGTATGTATCTCTCCGATAGTGATGTAATGTGATTCCATATCAAGACTAGTATGGCATGTCTACATAGTATTTCCCGAAACTCAAACAAGTGACAGCTACAAACAATATGACAGTTCACTGTCTCAAATGAGATCGAATATTTTTTCTTCATCATTCATTCATCGTAAATGACATCCTCAAGTACCTCATAAGTCGTCTCGCAATGTCCAGCCAATGTCGGTATGACATCAATAGACATTCCCAGTTATCTCATCCTGAAATTCCTTGAACTTCAAAATGGTATAAACCTCAAAATGGTATAAACCGTCTGAAATTGATTTTCCATATCTTATTTTGTTGCACAATGAACCATCTGTGAGTAAGACTTGAAATCTGCTTGGAACTTCTTTACAAATTTATTTCACAAGGCTCGCTCATACTGTTCAACAAACTATTTCAACATGGTTTTGGAATGGACATACCCATCAAAGAATGCATACATACTCTCACCACGTTGAGTTGTTGACATCTCTGCCTAGAAAGTAGTTTTCAAATAGCATGGTACCCAACGACCCCGGTTCTCATACAAGTATGACAACCAGTCGTTATCATATAAATTATATGTATCGACCATCAGTCTCCAACCTTTTTCAAATTGTTCGCCAAACTGTGAATCATACACTATTCTGTGTATGGATGAAAGAATAGAGCCCTTATCAACGTGGTATCCAAACGTTTCTGGCAACTTCTTCATTATGTGCCATAAACACCACTTGTACTTAGTATTTAGAAACACTACCTTAATTGTATTTTACATTGCCCGGTCTTGATCAGTAATAATACCATTGGGAGCTCGAACGTGTATGCACTGGAACCATGTCCTGAACAACCAAACAAACATATCTGTATCCTCATTTGACATAAACTACATCCAAGTAGTGTTGATAGTCCATGATGATTCACCTCAACAAATGAAGCAAAAGGCATATTGTACTTATTCGTTAGGTAAGTGGTATCAAATGTCACTACATCCCCGAATTTCTTATTCGCTTGTCGACGCCTATTATCTATCCAAAAAACATTTCTCAGTCTCGATTCATTGTCTAAATCTATACAGAAGTAGAACCTCGAGCATCGTGCTTGCATTTCTGAAAAGTAAGCTTTTATTGCTGCTGTATCTCCTTCACCGAGTCTCAATCGCCTAACCTTTTCACCATAGTTTCTACAATCCTTTTCCACACATGTCATATTTTCATACCCACCTGTTTCAACAACTACTAAGTCGAAACTTTTGTGCAAAGGAATTTTGGCCGTATTATTCACCTCAAGTTTTCATTTCACATGCACAGTCAATTCCCGAATGCACTGATATACCCTGGATTTTGACATACTGGTTTTATGATTGTGTTCAAGAAAGACTGTGCAAATTCTCCATATTCCATGAATATCTGAAGATACGTTTAGCCTAGCTTTAGAACTTGTCTTAATTGTTAGATGCGACTTCAAAGAAGATCTTGTATTATTACTTTTTCGACCCTTATGACTATATGTCAATGTAAGGTAATTCACTACTCCATCATCCCTTTTTTGGAATTCCTTTTTCTAACCAGAAAACCTATGCCGTACGCGTATCTTTTGTCGAAAACAAATAGTTTTTTCTCATCCTTTAACTTCATACCTACCTCCTACACAATCACACCATCTCCTCCAACAATAGCTTCTTCCAAAGTGATCACATGGTCCGTAACGTCCACGTTATTGGATCCTAGTAAGTCTTCATCATCCAAGTGAATCATTAGTTATTTTCCTGTGACAATATAAACATGCAACGTTCAGCAAAACAACAACCCATGCATTTCCAGCCTCATTTAATACGTCATATCAGATTCCTTACATTCGTAAATTATAAATTCGAAAAAATATTGAAATTACCTTTCTCTTTCATGCCTTCTACCTCTTCCATAATGCAGGTTCTTCGTAACCAAGTATAATCGTTACAGATGAAAGTAAAAAATAAAACTAAATAGGCAACTTCATACAATGAGTAAGAAGATACCAAAAATCCGTTCATGTTCATACAACAAGCAAGAAGAAATCAAAAATACTATATTAATTACGGAATGTGAGAAAATATCAGAGGATTTTACATACATTGAAGCCATTCAACTTAGATGTCACAGAATTATGCTTTCGGCGGATGTGTGGAGGCCGTCGCAGGTCACGGTCGATTTGGGGATAAATCGATTATTTAGAGTTCTAATAATGGGGCTTTCATCTTGACGTCTGTGTACCGGTTGGTAAATAGGCTCTTCAGAGTTATAATAACTGTCGGCAAACAATATGGTGGACGGTTCCAACCGATTTCACTTTTTCACCTTCTCTTCCCGTATGTGAGTAAATGGGTTGGGAAGGTTTACAATAACGTCGACGGAGCCTAAAATGAAGATGCATAGAAGGTGCCGATCGATTTCAGGGCGTCAATTTTGGGTGATTGAACTTGCAGTGATTTCACAGCGGCAAATTATCCTTGTAGGGTTCGGGTTCAGTGGAGAGAGAAAATTAAAAATATGTATGTGGGCCAGTTGAAATGGTCTCCTATTTTCATTCATTTTCATTTCCCGTCGGCCACGTCATTCATTTTAAATCACTGTAATGCAAACAACAAATAAAATTCAATGGACTTATCTATAGCATCGCTATGAACCATTGATCTTCAATCTCATTCGATGGTCCAGAGCATCTCAGTAAATAAGTGGCTATTGAGTAGCAAACCAAAGTCACTTTTCTCCAAATTATGGATGGCAAAAAATCCGTTCAACCTGATACTCGTGGAGCCCCGCCTAACCGAGTAAACGGAATTGGGGTCATTACCCCGAAGCAGGTATGGGATGGGTACGGGGAACATAGTCCCCGCCCGGCTACCCGCCTGTTTAAAGTTAATTTAAAATTTAAGTTTTTTATTGAACAAAAATAATAAATTTATTATCTTTATTAAAGAGAACATAAGTTGTTTTTAACAAATTAGTAAAAAAGTAATAAATTTACTAACTAAAGAGAT
>CADEPD010003773.1:0-11543 GCA_902829195.1 Fraxinus dipetala | reverse complement strand
TCTGAAGATATTGAAATTTAAAGAAACTGTAATTTATTAGCTTTTAATTAAATTGAATTTGGATGAGGGGCAATCACGTGTATCTAAAGATGGTATAGAGTAACCTTTTTATTTGATTAGATTTGTATTTGAATTAAAAAGCTGCCATCACTATTACTCATTGGAATTAGAATTATAACCTCTACTAGGAAACCTATTCTATACAAATCCATTGACTATACTCGATCACGTTCCCTTATTGCAATGAAATACAAATATTATATTAGGTACTAGGCCCTATATATACCCCATGAAGGTAGAGTATTACACCACGTAAAACTAAAATATATACATAGGCAGAAGGCAGATTTCAGCTTTAAGGCAGCCAAGAAAATTAAAAGATTTGGGGTGTGATTTTGGATTTTGTTTTTCAAAAATTCTTCTCATCAAATCAAGGTAAGATATTTTTGTGCAAGTTGTTCATTTTTTTATACTTTTATATTTAGTAATTTATGTATGAATTGTCAGTGGACCTTCGGGTTCTTTATTAAGAGTTACGAAATTATTCGGGAATTTAAGATGATCTAAGATGGACATATCGCTAGATCATCGATATATTCCATAAGAGAAAAATGATATGAAGTGTTTATTTTATTGTTATATAATTATGTATGAAAACTGCATGTACCTTATTGGATATTTTTAAATACTCATTCTTACAAAATTTGACAGGTTAGTTCGGATCGATTGAAACTGTGGTGGAATGGTGATGTGGACTAGCAGAAGAATTGAATAAATAAAACACTAAGCTTTTTTTTATTTCCTAGTTTATTAGATTAGTTATTTGTTCAAAGATACATTTATTAATTAGTTGATTGATTATATATTTTTTTTTTAGAAATTCAAATTTCATGTTTTAGTTGATATTTATTGCTGAAAATAAAGTTATATTTTTATTTGTATCATTTTCGCTTTTAACATAAAGAAAATTGAATTTTTTGGTAACACTCCAGTGCTTATTAAATTTTGATACATTACAGTTTGATATCAGAGCAAATGTCTACTTTTCTGTAGATTAATAAAATAAAATAAATAAATAAATAGTGCCGATACTGTTCACGTGAATAGTGTCAAACAATGCCGATACTGTTCATATAGTGATAGCACTGTAATAAAAAAAAACGTTTATGGATTTTTTTTCTTTTATTTTAAATGATTAATATTAATGATCGTTTTAAATAATTAAATAATAATTTTAAACTTGACTCCAAATTATTATTTTACATGTTTGTGTGTTTAATTCTAGCTTTCGGGGTGATGTTTTAAAATTTACCAATTAGAAAGTTCATATTTTAAGAGGTCTCAAGTTTCATTTATTGTTTCAGTTTTCTTGATTCGTGTATTCGCAAGATTGAAAGGATTTGTCTAAAAAACCTAAAAGATCTAAGAAAAGATTGGAATTTAAGCAGTTTAGTTGCACGTTATTCAAATTAACAAGACGAAAAATAATATTTTAAACCTTTTCAAATTTAAGAATATTTATTTTCTAGAAATTTTTATTTCGAGAAAAATCCCATTTTAGAAAATTTATAATAAAAAAAGGGGGTATTTTCATAAACTTTAGGAGTTTAAAGCCAATGCAAAAATTTTAAAATTTTAAACATACAATGTCATAGAGAATTCTTGGAACGTGGGGCTCACTATTCGACAACTCTCCAATTGATTCCGAGTATGAAATGAAATATTTTTTCCTAGCATGATTATGAGTCATCTTGCTACATGTTATAAAATGTATAAGTATGTTTTCTTTAGTTAATTTTTTTGTAATATTGTTTATGAGAGCATTGAATGAAATAAACCGTCACTAAAAAAATTAGCATAATTGAAGTTATACTTGTCACATGCTTAGGACTTGGAAAACAATTAGGATGACTGGAATAGGCCAACATACCTACAATGTGCTCAAATTGCTATTGAGAACTACATAAATTATGAAGTGAGATGGGAGTGAGTATTTGTTGAACATGTTTAAGATTTTCTAGTTAAGTGGGAGCAAACAAGATCCTTCGGATTTTATGAAGGGACTATCCTTTCGATATACTATCTTACTTCGTGAGAGATATGGATTATGAGCTATATCTGCCTAAAGATTGAGACAATATTGATTTTAGGGGATACTGTGAGGATATCATAATCTTATAGAACCACAGACAGCAAGATCCTATGCTTACGCCTGTGCCTGAGCCCAAGTCAGGGCCAGAACTAGAGCCAGCTCCTGGGGGAAGAAATCGAATAGGAGCTAGAAGAGGACCTCGAGCAAGAATTTGTGCCACAGAACTTCATCAAATTGGTTATTGATTCTGAACCCGAGTCATGCATTACTTCGGATGATGAGATTCCACCATAAAGATTTACATGACTAATATAAATTATGAATAGATGATAGTTTCGTTGCTTAGGAATTCTTTTTAATATTCTTTTTTTAGAAAACAAAATGTTACGTGCGGAAACTTATTTAAATTTTTCAAGTAAAGATTTATATTATTGAGATTATACATTTTTTTAGTTATCCAATATTTCTAAAATAAATTTTTTCATGTAAATAAAATGTCGAGACAAAAACAAAACCAAGCTACGTTTATCAGGGATTTGTTGGGAGCTGTACAAGATCTTCAAATATCTTCCAAGTACAGATGCTTAAAAAGTATTATGTGCATAATTCTTGTTGGTCGATGCAGCAGGCCATTAGTGGGAGTCTGCTTCGCGCACTAGAACTGAAGCACAACTACGTACTCTGACATATACACAATTCAAGGAAGAAGGAATGGGAAAATACTTCCCACAAGCCTTGAGAGATCGAAAGGAGGCAAATTTTCTTCAACTTAAACAGGGAAAGATGAGGCATGAGGAATATGAGAGAAAGTTCGAACAACTCTCTAAGCATGCGCAACATCTAATGGACACAAAAGCAAAGAAAGCAAGGAGGTTTGAACTAGGATTGCATCCTAAGATTGGTGGAATAATGGCATCCCACCAATTCACCACCTATAGTCAGGTATTGCAAAATGCCCAAACAATCTCAAATAGGTTAGAGATTGGCCAAACTTCTCAACAAGGGGCCGAGCCTTTAGGAAAGCGGAAATGGAATGGGTCTAATGAAGAAAAGGGAGAAAGATAGAACAAGAAAGTTAACATCGGAACAAGTTTTGGACAAGCCATTTCGCCCTGTCCAAAGTGCAACAAGATGCATATGGGTGGATGTTTGTTCGAAAGACACGTGTGCTATTGATGTGGTAAAACATGTCATATTGCTAAAAACTGCAAGGGAGTCCCCTTGAAGAAAGATAATGAGCACAAAAGAAAGAGAATGCTAGAGTTTTTGCTTTAACTCAAGATGGGGCAACGGAGAAACTGAATGTAGGTAATTTTGGGAACGAATTTTTTGGAGGGGAGATTGTAACGCTCCGAAACTTTTGGAATAAAATTTTATTTGTTTTATATGCTATATTTTTAATATTTTGATTTAATCATATTTTGATGATATTGAAATGTTGATGGACTAAATTGAAATATGTTTTAAATTTTGTGTCAAATAATTAGATTTTGATAAAGCAAGTTTTAACAAATCAATATTAGACTTTTTTTGTAACTTGTAATTAATTAGAAGTTTTCAACTCGAGAAAAAGTTAATTTAAATAAGTTAGTCTTATGATACTGAAATTTAAAGAAATTGTAATATATTAGTTTTTAATTAAATTGAATTTGGATGAGGGGAAGCCACGTGTATCTAAAGTTGGATATAGAATAACCTTTTTATTTGATTAGACTTGTATTTGAATTAAAAACTTGCCATCACTATTACTCATTGGGATTAGAATTATAACCTCCACTAGGAAACCTATTCTATACAAATCCATTGACTATACTCGGTCACGCCTCCTTATTGCAATGAATTACAATTATTATATTAGGTACTAGACCCTATATATACTCCATGAAGGCAGAGTATTACACTGCATAAAATTTGAGTGCCACTACATATACACAGAAGTTAGATTAATATATACACATAGGTAAGAAGCATATTTCACTTTGAAGGCAACCAAAAAAATTAGAAGATTTGGAGTGTGATTTTTTATTTTGTTTTTCAAAAATTCTTCTCATCAAATCAAGTAAGATATCTTTGTGCAAGTGGTTTGTTTTCTTATACTTTAATATTCAGTAATCTATGTATGAATTGCGAGTGGACCTTCGGGTTCTTTATTAAGAGATATAAAATCTTTCGAGAATTGAAGATGAGTGTGTCGCTTGGTTACGATATACCCCATAAGAGAAAAATGGTATGAAATGTTTATTTTATTGTTATATAATTGTATATGAAAAATGCATGTATCTTACTAGGTATTTTTAAATATTCACTTTTACAAAATTTACAGGTTAGTTCGAGTTTATTGGAACTATGGCGGGATGATGATGTGGACTGCCAAGATGAATTGAATAAATAAAAACACTAAATTTTGTTTTTACCTCCTAATTTATTAGATTGATTATTTGTTCAAAGACACATTTATTAATTTGTTAACTGATTATATTTAATTTTTTTAGAAATTCAGATTCCATGTTTTAGTTGATATTTATTGCTAAAAATAAAGTTATATTTTTACTTGTATTGTTTTCGCTTTTAACGTAAAGAAAATTGAATTTTTTGGTAACACTCCAGTGTTTAAGAAATTTTGAGGTATTATACTCATTACGCATTGATTAATATAATTTCTTATCTTCCGCACTCGAAGCAACGTTTTTATTAGCAAAACACTCTCTCCTCTATGAGGTTTGCCACATTTAGAAAATGTTGTTGCTAGTAGTACCCGTCTTTCCTTTCTTTTTGTTACAGTCCTTAAAAGCATCTACAATACTAATGTAGATTGCACTAAAAAGGTTGTCACATAATTTAAAGTATAGAATATCTATAAAATTTCTTCTCTAATGCAACATGTTTATAACTAAGTCTAGTTGATGTGGTAAAAAAAAAAAATAGATATTGTCGAGAAGACTGTCCTGATACAAAAGCTTTTCCAGATGAAGTAAATTTTCATAATTTAATATTTCTCTCTCTCTCTCTCTCTCCCTCTCTCTCTCTCTCTCTCGCATATTTCTTATTTTCTCTTTGTTGTTTATTATTTTTGTATCACCTACTAAATATACATTAAAGATAAAATTTGAACTAGGCCATCTATTCGTTATACTTTAATCTCATGTAGATCAGAAGCCTTTCTTTTTAGATGCAACCTAGATTGCAATTCATAAAATGCATTGGAGATGCGATAACATTTTCTTACCTTTTGGTATCATCCCATTTTATCTCATCACCTAAACCAGTTGATTGCATCTTGACCTCATTAGTTGGCTTCTCATCAAGTACCATCAGTTGAACATTATTGAGAATATCAATATTGTAAGTATCAAATTGATAGACCGCCAGTTCCTGTCTAACATTATTTTGAAGGCCTTGCTCCAACCTCCTAGCTTTTCATTTTGAAAACTTCAAACGTATGTATGGAATTTCTATAAATTTGTTAAATAGGACTTATCTAGTTCAAAGTTGAAACTATGAAAAATAGTATAGATTTTGCATTTCAAAAATTTGAAAATTGTATAATTGACTAATTGTATAAATTATTATGTAAATATATTATTTTATAATTTTAGATGCTTAGCATGTATTAGTTTAATTATTGAATAATTTTAAAAATAATTAGGTATTTAAAATAATAATAAAAATAAGTAACGCTTTTTTTTTTTACGCCTATGCTCGTAAATCTTGAAGCTTGACCTCCACCCATAGTTACACTTCACGCTTTTAGACGATAGAGATATACCATTTCAAATCAATGGTTTAATGTTATTATATATGTGATGAATATGTTGAGATTTACCATTATACATACTATTTTGTACCCTTTCAATAGTCGATTGACTATCACAATGTATACTAATAGCAGGTACCATTTTATAACCTAGCATGAAATATCTTCTAAAAAGTTACGAAGCCATTCTGCTTTTTCTCAAACTTTATCTAAAGCTATAAACTTAGATTTTTCGTAGATCGAGCTATACAAGTTAGCTTTGAGTATTTCCAGGACACGACTCCACCTCTAATAGTAAAAACATAACCATTTGTAGGCTTAGAATCCATTGTGTCAGATATCCAATTTGCATCGATGTATCCTTCTAACACAGTTGAATTTCTAGAATAATGTAATTTATAATTAATGGTGTTTCTTAAATATTAAAGAACTCTCGTTAATGCCTTTCAACTATCATTTCCTAGATTACTTGTAAATATGCATACTATTTGGAATAATATTTGGACGCTTGTAGTTTGTAATAAGCATCAAACTCCCTATAATGCATGAATATTTCAATTGTGATGCAAGTTTACGAGCATTCTTGACTTCCAATTAACCATTCAAAAAGCTCGTCTATACATTTATTTGATGTATTTTGAGATTATGGAATGCAGCAATTGCAATCAACATTGGAATAGATGCAATTCTTGTAACTGGTGAATATGTGTCAAAGAAGTCAATGTCTTCCTTTTGTCTATACCGTTTGGCTACTAATCTAGCCTTATATTTTTCAATTGATTAAAATTTTAACTTCTTTTTAAAGATCCACTTATAACTTAAAGCTTTATTTCCTGTAGGAGATCAATCAACTCAAGTATAATTTTGCATAATAAACTCAATTTCATTGTTGACAGCTCTTTTCAAAGTGGAGCTTCTGGAGTGGACGTTGCCTCGATAAATGTCCTTGATTCATTTTTAGTAAATATCTTAGAAAAGATATTTGCGTCCTTTTACTGTGCCCTGGTTCTTCATCATTTTGATGATTCCCATTTGCAATACAATAAGTTTTTGTAAACTTACTTCTTTTCCTTTACAAGGAAAGGTTTCTTTAAAAAATTCAGCATTTCTTAATTCGATTATAGTACCTTTATGTACATCAATAATTTCTTATTTATGAATCAGGAAATGATATGCACCACAATTATTTGCATATCTAATAAATACACAATCAATTATTTTAGGTTCAATCCAAACCTATTTAGGCTTATGTATTTTTACATTGACTAAACATCTCCACACTTTTAAGAATTTGTACAAAGGTTTTCGAATTTTCCATAACTCATACGTGGTTTTAGCCTTACCTTTGTGTGGTGTCTGATTAAGAATATGATTTACTGAAAGGATTGCTTCGCCCCCACAAATTTTGAGGGTAAACAAGAACTTATCAATATAGAATTCATAATTTCTTTAAAAGTACAATTCTTGCGTTCAGAAATGTCATTTGATTGAGGTGAATATGGAGTAATAGTTTGATGTATAATACCAGATTCTAAACAAAATTTCTTAAAAAGTACTACATATTCTCCGTCTTGATCACTAGGAATATTTTTTATTCTTGCCAAGTTGGTTTTCAACCTCAATCTTATAGTGTTTAAACACTTTCAAAGCCTCATCATTTTTTTAACAAGTATACGTAACAATATCTTATACAGTCATCAATAAAAGTAATGAAATACTTTTTTACCATATTTAGTTTGCACAAATTTTAATTCACAAATATTATTATGAATTAATTCTAAACATGTCGTGCTTCTTTTAGCCGAATGAAACATTGTTTTGGCTAGCTTAGCAGATACACATATCTCACATTTATTATTTGTATTAAAATGCATTGAAGGTAGTAAACTTAAATTCATTAACTTGCGTACAGAATTAAAGTTTACATATTGAAAATTATGATTCCATAAATTAGATGATTCAAGAATATAAGCAAAAGAAGATACTTTATTCTTAGTATTATTTGGTACAACAGTGAAGACATTCATCTTAAAAAGTCCATCACACAAGTAGCCCTTGCCTATATATATTGTTCTTTGTAAGTACAAACTTCCCAGATACAAAGACTAATTTGAAACCATTCTTGCTAAGTAAAAAATTAGACACCAAGTTCTTGCGAATTTCAGGGACATGAAGCATGTTGTTGAGGATAAGTTCTTTGCTAGACGTCAACTTCAACACCACTTCGCTTTGTCCTTTAGCCTTTAACTTGAAGAATTTTCCATGAATAATTTTTCACCATTTTTTGGAGTATATGATGAGAACATTGTCTTGTTAACATAGATGTCGTTAGTAGCACCAGTATCCACCCACCATTCCATGGAATTACCAAATTTGTTGCCTTCTGAAACAATAGCCGACAAGTTTATATATGATATTCCATCAAATATGCATATGACTCAATGACATTTGCTTGGGCTTGTTTCTTAAGTTTGAGATATTCATTTAAGCATTATCCTGCTTTTTCACAATTGTAGCAGTTGCTCTTGAACTTCTTTCCACTCTTATTATTACCTTGCTTGAAGGATTCTCCAGAATGCTTACTTTTCTTGTTCTTTGAATTAGTCTCCACCACATTTGCCTTTGCTTGTGGAATATTGCCTCCAATTATTTTGTCTGACTTTCTATTGCCTTATTCAATCCTCAACCAGATATAAGGTAGTTTTTCAATAATTGCAGCCACCTAAAAAGTTCACTATGAGACAAATTCGAAGCATGAATATCGTGAAGAAGAACATGCAATTCTTATACGATTGTGATCACCAATTTAGAATGTACCATCTTGTAGTCTAGAAACATGCCTACAATGAACTTCTTTGTACTGACATATTTAGTCTTGGACTTTTTCTCGAATCACATAATTCTTTAGCAGATTTTATGACACTATAAACATTGTAAAGTGTATTATCCAATCCATTCAAAATGCAATTCTTACATAGAAAATCAGAATGTTTTCATACATCCAACACAATCAATGATGCCATAATATTTTTCCCTTCTTGCACAACAAGAGCATTTTTGGTCAAATATTTAGCCAAGTTCAATATTTTCTGTTGCTATCTTTTGAAATCACCCCCACTAAATTTTTCTGGTTTCTCTCTATGTGCAATGGAGGTTGGATGAACGAAAGTTGGGAAAACTATAACCGGAGGATCACCGGTTGTACTATTAGCATTAGTCACTTATGTTACGAAACAAGAGATAAACCAATTCCAAAATTAAGAAAAATTCGAGTAGAAAAGAAATCGAAAACGGATTTCAGTTTAACCGAGAGAAACAGAAATATAATAAAAGAATATAAAAAAAATCATCTTAAGATTGATGGGAAAAATGCTTGACATGATATTCTTTTATTTAATTATATATATAAATTGGCAATACAAACTTACCAAAATTTACTAGAAACTTGAAATGAACAAAAATAGAAAATGAATGATAGTTAGATCAAGGAAAGAGTTGAATTCTTTATCACCTCGTGCAGATGTTGATAGTGGAATGGAAATTATCTCTCAAGATACAACAAACTCTTCTTGTGATGACAGCACTTCGAATCACAAGAACAACGAATCGAAAAGTTTTTGTACTCCTTTTTTATGAAAAGAAAGAAAAGTTTGATACAGAATTTTTAGAAATTATGATGTTTATAATGATATTGAAGTTTTTCAATCTGAATATGAATAAATCCATCATGGAGGGTCCAATATATAGAGGTGGAAAGGTTGCAGCTGGAGAGATACAACACAAAAAGCACTGTGTTCTTGAACAAGTATGTCTATTCTTAGACATGCCACTTGAGCGCCCCAGAAAGCCGCTCAAGTGTCTTTTTCAGAGAGTAACTGCTCGTCTAGTGCCAAAAGACAGCTTGAGCGATCTATTTATTTTATATGGATTTTTTGAATTAATTTATTCCAAGAAATCCATTTTATTAACCTTAGTTTATCCATTTGTTTTTCATTCATTCGAAAATAGTTTTAGACATCCAAATATACCAAACTTAGCTACTTATGAAGTAGAACGTGTTCGACCACTGTCCCGCTAAAATTGAATAGTGAGACCAATATAAATATTTGGTTAAAGATTGATCAAAATCATTCTTTTTTCAACTTATTTCCAACACTATCTCCTTGCTTTGGCATGAATATTGTACATGAAACTCTATGCATAGTGCATTCGGTGAACTCAAAAATACATTCTAATCCACAGATCCATTCCTCCATCTACAATGGATTTTTAGCTCCACCGAAAGTTAGATGGTGGAGCTTATGAAATTGCGCAATCACCAAGACAGTGCTCCTTTGTCTAGGTTGAGAAGTTGCTGCTTGAGCACCATAAGGTTACATCATCTTCATAATCATGTGGCTTAGGAAGGTTTTTATAAAACTTCCCTAACCGTAGAAATGGTTTGAAAGGAGACAAGAAAAAACAACCTATGTTAGAAAACCGAGGTAGTTGATTTGCACATCTTTGTGTCATCGCTCATCATTGGTAGCGTTCCCTTGATCAGTGTTGCATTACGATTATTTTCAATTTTTGATGTCACAGTCCTGAAAATAAAATAATTTTATTAAAATTTATCGAATAACCAACTACTCGAACTTTATTAATCAATAGTTAACTAATCTCGTCATTGTATAATCCATAAAAGGAACATATCTCTTTGAAACACTACTACAAGAAACAATGAGATATAACAAAATTTCTTAATATCCATTAGAAATTTTGTCCTATCCTTCTTCCTCATAAGCACCATCATCAAATGCTTTCTCTGAAAGCATATTTGGGCTAGCCTCCCATCTCTTCTTAAGAAGCATTACTAAATTATAAGATAAATGATAGATCGTTGATGGAAGTTTAAATCTACAGTGTTAACTAGTTAACTAACTTTTCGAAGTTTAAGTTGCCAGCAAAGCACTAAAAAGTTCTTGGAACTCTTATGCGAAAAATCTAATCCTTGAATTTTTATAAACTAAACAATAATCTGTAAATGAATGTGCTTACGCGGAAATTTTTGTTGCAAAAATAGGTCTATGTAAATGAGTCTATGTGGCTGACTTTGGAGCTAAATTTGAGTGGGACCCGGTTGTTCATTTTGAACTATGAAAGTTGATTTGTATTCTCTGTGAGAACATCGAAATCATATATTTACTTGCCAAAATTGATATTTGGGTGAATGAGAAATTGAAGCTCAAAGTGTGCCACTTAAAATGAGTTTATGTTGGTGGGATAATTAGAAATGTGTTTGTCCCACATAGGAAGTGGATAAAAACAAAAACCACTTTAAATATGGTTGCACTTTAGAAGGGTGTAATCATGTGTAGTATAGATGCTCTCTTCATGTGCGCGAGCATGGAGGTGCAAATCATGGACCGAAATAGGCTTCAGACATTGAACATGTATGCGGGCATGACCTGCGTACACGAATATCGGACCAAAAAGAGCAAAATTGGCCCCTTAGGAGTGTCTACGTTTTGCTACATTTTTATTTTTCAACTGACTTTTCATTTTCTGAAACTACTGAAACTCCCATGGTAATTGCAATGATTTGAATGGCAAGTTACATGATCCAAGTCTTTATATATTTCTCGGTTTTTTCAGTTTTCAACACACGAATTTCATCTGAAAATTCATTGGCATATAGTTCGAGTTTGTCTTCGTTTT